>JAOYSI010007308.1:0-29375 GCA_025775065.1 Hiodon alosoides | reverse complement strand
TTACAGACATTCCTTGTAGCTGGTGGCAGTGTTCTGTCTTTACAGACATTCCTTGTAGCTGGTGGCAGTGTTCTGTCTTTACAGACATTCCTTGTAGCTGGTGGCAGTGTTCTGTCCTTGCAGACATTCCTTGTAGTTGGTGGCAGTGTTCTGTCCTTACAGACATTCCCTGTAGCTGGTGGCAGTGTTCTGTCTTTACAGACATTCCTTGTAGCTGGTGGCAGTGTTCTGTCCTTACAGACATTCCTTGTAGCTGGTGGCAGTGTTATGCTTCTCCGAGCATCTCCTGCACCACCCCCCTCCCTGGGCTGCGGATTAGAATTGGAATAACAAATGGCTCCTGAGGAATGTGTTTTTGTTGCAGTTATGGCCACAGCGCGGTCAGGTGATCTCCTGCCGTGAGTCCCCTGGGGCCAGCAGCGCCTTCTTCTCTTTCGCAGAAATTTACTGGAGCAATAAATCTAGTGCACTCATGGAGAAAAATTAAAGTGGAGACTCCCATGAGAAGCTGAGAGAGAAGGAAAGGGGGGAGAAGGGGAGGGGAGCTTAAACAATATGAAGAAGTAGAGAACCAAAATTTTACCAGAACTGTAACCTCTCTAGAGGTTATTTCAACACTGACTACTTAAAATCAAAGGCAAAAAAATAAAACCAAATCAATGAACATTTGTTTCTTTTCGTTTTTAGGTGCAGGTGGTGTTTATGCAGGTGCCAAACTTCAGTCATTCCGTTAGGTTACATGAATTACCCAAATGGCAATGTCTGTAAATAAAAGAATGTCTTTAATGCCACACATGTTTTAAGAAATGGTTTTGGATATTGAACATTGTTAGACCGTATTTTAAAAACAGACAGCAGCAGCTGCCACTGTGATGTGAAACATTTAATGAAAATAATAATCACTATGTGTTTGGTTATAGCTGGAATGAATTTCTGAAGTAACAAATAACAAAATAAATAACAGACATTATATGTGAATTTATTTGCTTTGGTGCTGCATGTTGTTAAAAATGGTGGCGTAGTTTATGCTCAGACCGTCAGGAACTCAAAGGAGTTTCACACATCTAAGCTAACGGGTGAAATTTTCATAACATTGCTTTGACATTACGCTGAGTGCTGTGTGTTAACTAGAATGTATACTGTGCTGAGTTTGCATCACAGTGCTGTGGGAAAAATGTGTCAGGGTCAGCACTGGGGTTTCTGGTAGAGCTTTCTCAAACAAACCATCTCTGCTGTTAGTGTGGCTAAGAGATTAGACCAGTGCTTCTCAACCTATTTACCAATGCAGGCCACATTAAGAAAACAAAATCTAATATATATGCCAAATTGATTTAAACTCAGCAAAACTAAATGCATACACAAATATCATTTGAATATAGTTTTTGCAAGACATTAGAAACGATAACATGATAAATCCCTTAAATTGATATGCGTATATATCAAACTATTCAGTGACCCCCTGAGTCTTGTGGATGGAGGCATTGTCATCCTGAAAAAGACCACACCCATTAGGATAGAAATGTTTCCCCATAGGGATAAAGGTGATCCTTTTAGGGTAGAAATGTTTCCCCATAGGGATGAAGGTGATCCCTTTAGGGTAGAAATGTTTCCCCATAGGGATAAAGGTGATCCCTTTAGGGTAGAAATGTTTCCCCATAGGGATGAAGGTGATCCTTTTAGGGTAGAAATGTTTCCCCATAGGGATGAAGGTGATCCCTTTAGGGTAGAAATGTTTCCCCATAGGGATGAAGGTGATCACTTAGAATAACTTGATTTGCAATGACCCTTCCCTCGAAGGGGACAAGTGGCCCTAAAGCATGCCAGGAAAATGCTCCCCACAGCATAACACAGCCTCCGGACCCTCTCACTGTAGGTTTTCCCTTTAATTTGTCACCCATCTGTATTTATATCCATCATTGATGTTGTTTTAAATGGATTAATTAAAGAATAATCGCAAGACTATTAGCATTAGCAACTAATAGAAAGAATGACAGTCAGTGCGGTGTATAAATTGGATTTTGTCATATTTACACAAAATATTTCAGTGGTGCATTTTTATACTGTGATTAGAAGCCAGTTCCTTAAAAACGGCAATAGTCAAATTGCGGTCATATAACAAATCATTCCTCGACTTACACCGGGTCAAACCACCTGCTTGCCCACGTTCCTCCTCTCCGCAGCTCATGCGAGGCAGAGGTCTGGCCAGGTTTCCCCATTTTACGGGGGTCAAGTTGGGCCACACTTTTGCTAAGACTGGTGCTGAACAACAAGGTCCAGGCAGGGCCGGGTGTACTGGGCACTTCTAGCGCGCCGTCCACAGCTGTGGGTTTAAAAGCCCGTGTTTACCCAGCCTTCTATGCCTGCAACACGGCCTCCGCTTCTGCCGTCCCCGTTATGGTCTGTCAGGTCTAACTAAATTTGATTTGTGATGTTTATGCCTGCAGTCTGCAGTGGGAAAGCAGGAAAAGCAAACAGAAGAAAGGGTATTAAGAGATCAAATCAGTTCAAAGAACAGAGGGCTGTATACAAAGCGTACTTAAAGACCAGAAAACACAATGTTTAGTTGGGTGTTTGCACAGCGGAAAACAAGTTGGGCGTACTAAAACACTTACTTACAATGAGTAGAAAAAAATAAATGATGGGATGATTATGTGAGTAAATTACCAGTCACTCCAGCTAGCATTGGAAATACCATGCTGCCAAATGTTACCTTAATCCGTTTTCCATAAGTACTCGTCCAATTGAGGATCGTGGAGCGTCAGAGTCGAACCCGGTAAATAAGTCAGGGCACAAGTCAGGTCACACCCATGATGGGACGGGCGGTTCATTGCTGGGCAGGGGAAAGACAAACATGGCCGCGTGCGCAGGGTACATTTTGCAGTCATCATTCAGTCATCCTGGAAGAAAACCAGAGCACACAGCGGAAGAACTTGCGAACTCTTCACTGATCGTTACCAGAGCTCGATTTCGGCATGGCACCGCGAGGCACCAATGCTTACTGCTGAGCCAAGAGAATATAAGGTGCGCAGTAATTTATCTAAAGAGGAAATACAAACTTTGCTGGAACAACAGAGATAATGTTCAGAAGCCAGGCGCTATGTGTCACATAATTTTGAGGATTATGTCAATTCGGTTTTTGGTCAATCAAATACCTAAGATAATCTCTAGCATCCAACCGTAGCTCGTGTCGTCTGTCCAACACCAGTTGCATGTTTGATTTTTTGTTATTCGTCTGATCACTGTAAGTGTAGTATGGAATCGACGAATCACATGAGTTCATTTCTACACAGTTCTAAACAAAACTAAAGTCATTATTGAAATAGATATTAAATAGACCCATGTCCATGGATTTTATAAAATGTGCTTGTGAATATTTTCAATCTTTAAATATGTACATTTTTAATTAATTAATCACCTGATTTTACACATTTAAACATAGAGCAAAACTAAATTATATTAAATACTGAAATAGATATTAAGTATACACATGGCCAAGGATTTCATAAATTAAAAATACTGAGAATAGCCTCAGTAGTACTTAGTGTGTCAGCGATGTGGTGACGTAGCCTAAATCATAATCTGATGGATTGGGTAAAGTATTAAACGTTCCTGGATTTCCACATATTTTTTTGTAATTATTGGTCGTGGATTGATGGGGGGTTGAAATGATATGTATAAATATAATAATTATCATCCATCTGACAAAGCTGAAAGGAGCTCTTGGGATCTCCCAAATCACCCTGCGCACCTTGGGCACCCCTTATTTTTGGCCGGTCATTAAATGTAGTAGCTTTACACTCTTTATTGCAAAAGTTTCTTCTTTGGCCCATGATTCCTACTTCATTGGGGTGGATTTGACAGGGAGTTGTTCAACTATGCTGACTCGCAATATTAGCTGCATCATTAACCAATGGCAACCTCAGTGCCTAATGTAGCTTGCTATTATCAAAACATTATTTCAAAATGTTACTCATGAAATCGAAATACTTTTCGACTTAATAATCATACATTTTTTATTATTTTCCTGACAGCTCAGATCTGTACCCAATAAAGCCATAAATCCTGCAGATTCCTGCAATATGTACAATTGCTAATGATGTTCTAAACAAACACATGTTCTGCAGCCAGTATTCCAATCAATCCACCTCTGTTACACTGGACCCCCAACCCTGATTTCCACAGCTGAGGGAAAAGTGAACTGTGCTGGGCTTGACAATGGCTCATGAAATGGTCAGCGGTATTTCAATCGATCACAGTGATTACACAGCCTTTTCGAGGGCACGAGAGAGAATTTACTGATTGGTTCTACAGCCTAGTGCACTGCCGTCGTGGTGTTAGCAGTCACGTTTCTACTATACATATCTGGTGCATAATAGGAACAGAATATCTTTCTAAAGTACAGTGGCCCAATACAGCACGTCAGTGGGATCGAAAAATTGAGGCTAATTTAAATGGGATGTCCGATATAGAAAGGGGAACATCTAAAAATGGTAGTGAATGCAACAAAGGGACTAATTCTTTAAAAAAAAAAAAATAATAATATTGAATTAGGTGAGTATTTATGAATCAAAGCACTACATATAAAAATCAAGTCGTTTTAAAGAATGTTGTATGATTTGCAGCAGATTTGAATCATATATTTATTTTGTCCAATCCAGTTTTCTCAAACATTGAAAAGATGGGACGCAGGTGTCACTGGTTGCCCGTCCATCAACCGACCCAGCAAAGCAGGACGCCCAGAGGTAGGTAAATCAAGAATTTATTACTGATTGGGCCTATGGTACCAGAAACCCATAGCATGCTCTGCACAAATGAACAGCCCAATGCTGGGTGTTTGATTTATGGCGCCTCCTGAGGAGTTGGCAACCCCCACACATTCCCTGGCTGCACCAAATCTGGGAAACGGCATGAGACAACGTGGACCACACCACCTGCCCCCGTGAGGTGGCACACGTGAGATGATTTTGATTCTGTACACAAAGAAAATACGGGAATCAGTGGAACTCACGGCACACATCCGCGTCCATGAGGGTAAAGGAGTGTTTTTAAAAAATATATATATAGGAGGGCAGTGAACCATGGTGTTTGAGCCCCACCGTCTCCTGCAGTCAACGAACCGGTGAATTTCACTCCGACTCCTTCCACGTTTGTGCGGGTAGAGACCTGTCATAATCAACTACCCAATGGTGTAGACAACACCATCGTCACCACTGTTGAGTCGAATGAGTTGATTAAAAATGTAGGGAAGACGGTATCTCACAGGAACCGATAATGTGATACACTTATCCCCGGTTAGGCCAATAATTTTCCGCTTGCATGACGAGAGTCCTATGAAATTAGAATGCTATTGCTGACCATATATCCTTATATTTTTCAGCTGAAAATCTAAATTGAACTTTGTAGCCTATGTAAAGAAGACTGTTAGGTCTGTCAGGTCTCTTACTGTTGCCAGTTGGAAAGGATGGCTCCATCCTCCAACTAAAGTTGAGTCATTGGTATTTTTGAAAGACATGGCTGACAGAAAGGTGTTTTTAGAAGATTAATAATTACTTAACATACGTCTTTTTTTATTGAATTACACTTTAGTGTAAAGCATAATAATCTATGGACTAACAACGCCTGATCAGCCAACTCAGTGTTTTTAAAGTAAATAAAATGCATACAAATATTTTCTTGCCGTTGTTTCACTTAACATGTGTTTTTTCATTTATTATTATTGGTGTAATGACTGTAATCAAATGTACACCTTTTTTATTGAGGGAACCCACCCCTCACAAGATTTTTGCCTCTTCGCTAATATATTTTGAGAGCTTGTTTTTTAGTATTATATCTGGTTCTGTTTGATTCAGTACTTTTCAATGAATAACCTCAAATAGCCCACTTTTAGTTTTCCACTATTTAACTACTTTGCAATGGATTTGTGACACGTATAATTACAAGTGGGAGTCCCTACCTTTTTTCCCCACCGGTTTAGCTTGTCAGTCTGGGAAAGTAGCACAGTTCGTTGTTTGAACATCGCTAAAATCTTTTGTTTGCTACATTTTATACGTTTCCCCCAAACTTACAACTTCTGACCAGTTGTGAGGTCACTTCCTCATTTGGAAGAACACAGCAGGGAGGAGACGATAGGTGGTTTTTATAATTCCCCGAGCTGCACAACTCCTCCTTGGTCAGGGTCAGTAAACATCAAGCAAAGATTAAACAATGAACTCGGAGAAGCAGAGTGAACAAAGGGAATGTTATTGAGTAGCCCAGTTAAAAGTGAAGTCCTGACTTCAATCGCACTGAGGATCTATGACAAGCTTTGAGAATTGCTGTTCCCATACCAAGTTTTTTTTATTTCTTATTTCTTTACAGTTTGTGGTGACATTGATCTTGTCTCTTGTCTCAGCCAGATACATTTAAACTATGAAGCACGCAAAGATTATTATTAATGATAAAATAATTATAAATTATTACTTTCAGAGAAACTATGCCTTAGCATACCCATGAGAGGGTTTTCTACCAGCTGGTCAGCTGATTTGTGATCAAAGACCTTACTGTAGGAAACATCCTGAGGTTTGGTTTCATTATTGAATAGATTACATCCTTCCTGAAAAGCAATGCTATAACTCAAGGAATGAATGAAGTCTCAGAAAAAAAGTTTATTGATTATTTTGAAAGTTCCGAAACACACACAGTAAATCGTTTGGAGTTCCTCTTTAACGCAGCTCCGTGGCAAATGGTTTCACGTCTCCATGAAACCGAAGGACTGGCAAATATCTATGTGTTCCAATTATGGCATTGTATGAGTCACAGAGCACAATTTACTCCAAACTAATTTCTGCTTCATCCACACAGCTGCTGCCTCTATCCCAGCACCAGCGTTTCTGGGGAGGCTCACGGCAGCCAGCAGAAGAGGAACACTTAAAACTTGTATGCAAGGTAGAAGGATGTTTATAATGAGGGCGGTGGTCCAACCGCCCCCCAACTGCGCCAGAGAAAAGCAAAAGCAGAGAGGAACTAATACATGAAAAACGGACTTAAAGAGTCCTTTTATTAGCTGTAGATTTCAAACAAAGATTTACATTTTCAAATGCGGATTAACAAAAATTTTTATGTGGTCAACGCATTGTCTGAAAATACCTAGTGAATTGTACAAATTCAGCTGGACATCACAGACTAAAATGGGGAGACCAAATATGCCATGCCCCGATCTACCTAGTACGGCAGTCGCTGTGCTCAGTTTATAACCATAGGCAAAAAAGACGCTGTTGAAAATGTTTTTTTTGCACAGCTAATGGGGTATAACCTCTTTATTGGTTGTATACTATCTTCTAAAGTTTCAACGTTGTAAACAAATGATTACAGTACACATAAAAAATAAATAAATGGTTGTGCCCCAGAACAAATCAAGCACTGGGAAGCCCCTGTCGAGGACCGATTCTGAAATGATTAATAATGTCCCTTTAAAATCTCTACATGGATTCTGAACTAGACTGTAGCTAAGAAAGAACAGCGTGCACTGACAGACAGGTTGCCAGCCTTATCTTGAGTAAGGATAACATCTGTGGTCTAAATAAGTGAATTAATTATTTGGTGAAACAACGTGCTGACAGACCATTTTTGCAGATAAATACATGCTTAAAAGGTGTTTTAAAACGAGGAAATCAAAAGGGCAATGGTTTATCGAGTCAATTGTTTTTTCTACTGTCACTATCTGAGTTTTAAAAGTATTGAGCTCTGTCTGTGCTGGAAATTAAAAATGGGAAGAAAAGTTATAGAATTAGCAGTCAATTATTTCCAATGAACATGTGCAGTCTATATATATATATATATAAATATATATAGTGTGAAGATTTTACATTTCGCCCCTTAACGCAACACGTGTATATAGTGTGAAGATTTTTAAAAAGAACGAGATGTGGCAAGTATAAAATTGAAGACTTTTCAGATGAACATACCTATATATGTGTGAATGAGAGTTTGAATCGAGGAAGCACTGCTGTTTGTGTCACAGTCTGTCAAAATGGGGACAACCACCCAACGGTTCAACCTGGTCGCAGAAAAGTATGCATGCTGTCATATAAGTACAAATTCAGGGTTAACAAAAAGACATGGCCTATAGAATGTGTTTACTCTGTTAGATAACCTAAGTACACGTGCTCAATGTTGATTTTTATGTACAATTGTAGCCAGATGTCATATTTCCTCTCAAAGTTGCAGAGGTTGCCATCTCTAGACAATTAATCGGAAAATAAATAATGACATGATGGTGTGATGTGGCCCCCAAGTCTAACCTAGACCAAAAGGCAACTTAATTACAGCAAATAATAATTGTAATTGATGTATTTACAACATGCAAATGCAAATCTTTAAATAATCCGAAAAACAGGAACAATAATGAATGTGGATGTGTTCTGAGTCTTTGTGTATGTCTGTATTTAAGGAAAGAGAAAGTTGTGGTAATTACATCCATCCTTCATTACGCGTGTACCGCCAACAAATATGAAAAATAATAATAGGTACATATTGATTTGTAATTATTTTGTAATTACTCGATTGAAGTTGGCCAGATTGCATTTGTCAAGGTGTAATTGTATTTGTCAACACAAACTTCCTGAAAAATGGGTCTGGCTGATGAATTTTATGCTGTAAATTGATGCAGCAGCTTGTGTTTACTGTGACTTTATTAATATCTTGAACATTTTGTAAGTCCATTGTTTACATATATCTCACCACAGAAAATCACACAAATGCTTGCCATTCCTAAAAGAAATAGCAGTATAATACTGTGCACGTAAAACGGGAATTTGCTTTCGCCAGGCAGTGAAAATAGCACAAACTAAAAGTACAAGCATTTTAACACTGAATTATCCACAGTCACACAGCAGTTTCAGACAAGACGCTGCAGCAGTACAGATAATGCCTCGTTGTGTCCACAGCCCTTAGCTTCCTCTTGGAAGATTTGCTTGTCATATTTTTTGACAGGTGGGTCCGAGGGAAGTTTGCCCAGGGAATTAGTTTGTCATCTATGCTTTTCAGTCCTTGATCTGGAGGGAGTCGGCAAAAAAGTCCTGTAGACAGATTGCAGAAGGTGCAAAAGTGATGCATGTTATATTATTTTTCAGCTGTGTATTGATTATAAGGAGGGTGGCTTGTGGCTACTCAGCTTTGGATCAATGACGGGCAATTTTGGCTTCCAATACTTCCAGCTAGAAAGGGAGAGAGTCAGCTCTGCTGTCATTAATGTGTCAAGCTGTGCTGAAAGACTTTGTGCGGGGGGGTAGTTTGCTACTTTGGGGTCACCGAAAGATCAATAATACCTGTTTAAAATGGTTCCACTTTCTACATCGATCCCATACACCCACTGTTAAAGCAGCTGAAAGACTGGCCCCACAGATGCAGTAATACACTTCTCCTACAGGTGCGTTTTGGGCTGGTACCCAGACAGTGGGACAGTCAGCATCACTGATGGGACACTGCTGTACTTTATCGGGTCTATTTTGCGAAATGTCGATCAGGTCTTGAGAGGTGGAAGGCAGTAGGGAGGAGCTTAGGGATAAGAATGTCTGGGAACTCCGTGATCATCACTGCCCATCAGTGGTGCTGACCACCCACATGTCAGCTGAATCCTCCTAGGGGGAACGATCCCTGCTGCTTGTGGCCATGGATCAGGGACAGATCCTTTCTGATTGCCCACTCTTTCCCTTTTATGGTCCGACGCTGAGTCTCTCCCCCAGGCAGCGAGGCTGTTTGAATCATCCGGCTCATGGGTGGCTGGGTGGTGGGATGTCGGCAGGGTTTGCCATGCCGCGGCTTGAGAATATTTACTGACGTTGGCATGTCAGAAAAACAACAATGCAGAGGGGAAGGCACTGGCAGTAAGAACCTCTTTCTTAAGTTGGATATGAGACATGTCAATGGCTTTTTGAATAGCAAGAACTTTGTATGCCAGGGCACCAAACAGACCCTCAACATTATATCGTGAAGTTCTTATGGCAGATCCTGTTGTTTTCAGTATTTTTATTTTTTGTTTAATGTCCTTGTTTCTAATCAAGACAAAGACCCACGCCTTTATTCCGCAATATTTAATGCCAAAGATCAATTCAAATATGTCCAGATAAAACAGGAACAATGCTAATTATCTAATGATATTTTCTTTACATACAGGGGAAATCATGGCATCAAACAAATGCTCAAATCTTTTTGCATTTTAAAAAGGAACAATCTGAAAGTAATAGAATTGGATCTTAAAATTTGAATGATACATAGATGTGTATTTCCCTGACATACTCTGTTTATAAACAGTTTCTGTAAAAATGTTTTATATATGAGCACAAACTTTAAGTATAGATACTGGCCTCTTAATGTAAAAATAAATATGCCAATCAGCAATTTGTGAAAACACAGCCTGTCTTCTGAAGTATGTATATATAGGCCATAGAAGGAGTTGAGCTAAAACACAGTGTACAAAATCTTGAATCTGCAAAAGGATTCTGAAATGAAGGCAGGAACATACTTTTTAGCTTTTGATCGATCGGGCACTGACACCTTCAAACTACTGGTCTCCAGAAGTTCACTTAGAAATGGAATTTAGGCCAGATACTCTGAATTTAACAAACCAATTTGCTCAACTTTATACTGAAAAGCTGCTTAATACTGAAACTGTAGCACACCACAGAGATTAGTACTACCTAATGCTGAATATAAAAATGTCTCAAAGAAGTGGACTGTCAATTTGGGTGAACGGAAGTTTTCAATCATTCCATTTAATTGTATTTTAGTAATTGGAAATGAAATCTCTTACGAAAGGTGAATGGCATTTTATCTTCTGTGTTTTGTAAAAGTATGTGTTATTAACTTTGGAATGCAAATTAAAGTGGAACAATTCTTACCTTAATTCTAACCTTACAAAAAACCATGTAAACATATTTACAATGGTTTAGTGCACAAGAAAGATCATTTTACAGTGATGATTAAGCCCTTGCTGCAAACCACTACTAATAATATTTAAATCCAGAGAAAACATTCAAATCAAAGGATTAAATTAGTTTAATACTGAATAGTACTACTATAATGCTGCATATAAGGTATGCGGTATGCTATGGTATGATTTCAAATAAGTATGATGTGGGCTGGACCTCACAGACCATTGATATCAGGGGAATTTTTGTGATTTTGCATTTAAATCAACGTGCGTGAAGTGGGTGACACAGTGTTTCTGGTAACTGAAATTCCTCATATCACAGTAACAAACTTTGAATTCCATTAGGGGGGATGATTTTAATATGGTGCAGAGGCGATGAAGTGGAGTTAATGATAAGAAATGTAATAGCTCTTAGCGTTTTAGCCTAATCCTCCCCCCCCCTCCCCATACCGACTCAGGCTCCTGTAATCTTTTGACATTTTTATGCATCGCAATTTTCCACATGAACTGAACTGCCACATATAAACAAACACAAATATTGCAGTTCAATATTAAATGACAGAAAAATAGATTGATATTCTTGTGCCAACAGGGGAGCTATGAGAAACAAGGTGCACGTGCTTATCCACTGTATCTGAGATAAGCATATTGTTATTCTAGAAGAAGAAGAGACAGATAGTCAAACATTTAGACTTTGTCAAAGTGTATTAAGCAGCAGGTTATATAACAAGGGAAACAGCGGCAAAATGAACTGTTCTAGTGTGCAGCTGTGTTAGAAGATAATATTCTTCCTGTCACATAATTGTAGACTAGCCTATCGTTCAGACCAGTAATCTCTTGGAAATGAAATGTCTATCTCCAGGGAATTTTTGTGGATAAATAGAAGCAGAAAAAAACCCCAGAAGAAATTCAACCCTGAATGTTATGTAAATTTGTTAAGAAAACAAGGACATCTGCTGTTTACTAATAAACATCCTTTCAATGGGATTGAACAACATTAATGGAAAATTTTAATTCTACATGCTTTTTTTTTTTTTTTTTACAGTTGTTGAACCAAATTGACTTTATTAAAAGACTAATCATAGAAGATGTGTTTACTCAAACTGTGAACGGACTTATGAGGCTAATACAAAGATTTAAAAACTGCAGTGTTTCATTCCGGTAAATTAATTCAGTGTTAAGACTACAAGATGCACGTTCAGCCTAGTAATGTACGACGCAATCGACTAAAAATATGTAGCTTATCCACAGAAAATTTCCTCTGCACTATTTTGACGCATGTCTCAGTGAACTATTCACAACCGTTAGCATTTACTTTATTTAGTCAAAGTGGCTGTTGTGTTTTCAGTGACGTCAAATTGGACCTTGTGAAGTTCAATCACTTGAATGTAAAACCTCTTAAATATCTATGAACCCAAAATGAGGATGGTGTTTTAGTTGATGGCAGACGGTGCCTGGAAGGATTGATACATTGCTTCCGAGAATAAAAAAAAAAGAGGACCGTCGTTCTGGTCAGGATGGCTATCAGTTTGTGACAAAAGCCTGTCATTTACAGGCCATAAAGAATATTAAGAAAACCATTCAGCTGGTTCGGATGGAAAGTTACGTCTCAAAGGAAATCCACCTCGGCCAAGCCCTTACAGTAATTCATGAATTCATTTATTAATGCTTTGCTTTCTTGGATCCATAAAAGAATAAAAAGATATCTTCATGTAGGATGCACGCTCCCGGTAGTACAGTGAACATCACAGTGTCTTAATGTGCCATTGACAAATCGTCCAAAAGGGACCTGGAGAACTGATGCCAGAGCTGTCCCGCATGAAATTAACAAATCACTTAACTCCACAAAATTTGGTGCACGGCATGCTTGGCAAATTATACAATGCGCTGTCGTAACCACTGTGTTTACAGCTGCAAGATGGACAGTGGGCCTAACATCAATGGTACAGTAACATTTGTTCAAATTCAAATCGTGGTTTAAATAAAACAAAACAAAAAAAAACATACTTCATTTGTTGTTCAAACGTGCCTATTAAAAATGGATTCCTCTCAAACACACCGCAGTTCCTCTCAAAAAGTCACAAAAAAAAAAAGTCGATCAAAGTGACTTGGAAGTGTCAAAGTGAAAAGGGATACTTAATCTACCTTTAGGTCAAAGACTACAGAAAAAATATCATAGCCAAACACTCCCAGAGCCATTATCGGGAAATATGATTTGTTTAAGCTCAAGGGTTGAGGTGACATCACCTCATAGCTAATTTAGCGCCTGATTTGTTCCTGAAACCAGACATGATAATAAGCTTCATGTATAAACCGCCATCTCTCTTCTAATTAGTTTACCCACCTCAGCTGTTTGGATCATGCCTATTACGTGTATTATTTCTGGCTACCAGCCCCCTTACGATTCCGTAAATCTTATTAAAAATGAATGACTAAATGTGTTGATAAAGTCAAATAAAGACAGGCCATTCAGTCTCTGAGTGTTATTTGTTTAAGTACTGCAAAGTGTATTTATTTAAACCCTGTAGTTACTTAAATAACACACCAATCGAATGAAAAACCCTATCAGTTGAATGCATAACCATGAGGTGACACTAGTCCCAGAAAGTAATTGCTTGTCATTAATATTCATGCATGCAAGACCACGCCCCTACATTCCCGACGTCAGTGGCAAGGGGAAATTCACAGCACCAAAAAGCTGCAGTTTAACGTGTCACATAACAAAATTTGCATCACACTTGACCATTAATTTTTTTGATTATTTTGTAATGGAATCTCTGCTAGTTAAAATGTTACTTTAGGGTTTTCTACCCAATTTGGAATTAGTAATTGTGCCAAAGCATCTCGGCACATTGCTAGAAATCCTTCAACAGAGCATGAGGCGTGGTGAGGAAGTATGACTAGTCTCATCCAATCATAGTAGACTTCAAGTCACCTGTCTATTTTACAATCCACAGGCTACACAGTCTGGACAACATCTTAAGGTAGAGGAGAGGCAATGCCAGCCTGTATGAACCCAGAAATCTGACAATAGATGGGCGGGCGCCTTTAACAACTGGGCCACTTGGGAGGCCCTTTATGAATGATTAACAAGTATGTGTTTTGGTTCAAAAAATGATTCTACATAAATAGCTATTTAGACTACTAAAGTTTGTGCACAACGAACAGGTTAGTTACTGCGCGGTGAGGTACAAATTTGCACATGAGCCACCTATTAGCACAATTACAATTAAAATGTGTGTGTGGTCCTGCGGAGGACTGCACCTCAAGGGCAGGGTCAGGATTATAAGCATGATGACTCCCCCTAATGTTCACTGACAGACAATGCAGGCCCTTCACTGAAGTGGCTCATCGATACCCTAACATTATTATAAGTAACATGTGCTCCAGGAAGGGGATATAGGAGGCAACCCATTCGTTGTCAGCAGTACTTTGGGTGTGCTAGTATTTCTTGGCCCTCACCACCTTGTCTTCTCAGCAAGCGGCACCAGCAAAGACCCAATTTGGACTTCTCTCGACTCAGCTCAGCAGAATGACAGGGATCTGTTAGAGTTATTGCATGTCAGCACAGCACCCAGTGGCGGCTCCACTGAACTCCAAAAACATAATTAACAGTCCAAAACATGATCATCTCCTTCCTCAATGGACACTCAACTGCAGTACAAAGAAAGCTATTATTGTGCTCGGTAAGGTTGTTTCAATTATATATTGGTGGATGGTGGACACGATCATTTGAAATTTACGGTAATAATCTTTCAGTGTTTTTAATCCCTCACCACTTATCTTTAAATGGTAGCAGTAGTTTACCCATTTGGCAGAGAAGAACACACCCGGGATCAAAATTATCATTCTAAATCATCCAGTGCTTGACATTCTCAGCCTCCCTTTATAAATTTTATTTTCAGATGAGGAGTCTTCAGTTTTTTTTTCAGAAAATAATTGCTTCTTAAAGACTAAATTGAGGAGAACAGATCCCATTCTGTTTTTTTTATTTTATTTATAGTGCTTCACACACAAGTACACATTGGAAAGTCACCATTTGCGATATTATGACATAAGACATACTGTGAAACAAAAGTGTTTCAAGCATCTTTCACATGCAGATTACATCCTTATAAAATGTTAATAGGATTATTGATTTAATTCCGCATTCAGATTACACTCTGATAAAATGTTAATGAGACCACTGATTCAATAATCAACATCAATCTACTCATTGTTTGGCTTAAGATGCTTTTAACGGGAAATCACATGGCAGAAAATAGGCACATAAATCTACAGGCCCGAGTGAGTTAGTCAAGAAGTCCATAATAAGGTTGTTTTTCTTGTGAAACATTATTTCAGCTTGAATCTTTAAACCAGGATGAGTCATTGTCTTCCCCCCAAGTCAATGCAAGTTTAGTGTAATGCACATTGGAAATGTTTATTTCAAATCCATAATAGAGATAATTCTTGTCCAAAGAAAAGCCTTTTTAGCCTGAGAATTCCCATAGAACTTATTTTCAGAAAGAGCATTCACATCTTACGTAGATTCCCAGGGAGCACTCCACTAGTTCCATTTTATCATAACAGTGTAAGTAGGAATGGAACATGGAACTGTATGACTCAGGAATATTTTTTTTCCAATAAGGTTTTACCCCTTTGTTGCATACCTAAATTAAAATGACATTGTAATGCTAACAGTGAAACTCTGTTTCAAAAGCTGCCCCGGGCAAAAAATAAATAAATATTGACAGCAGTGAAAGAATAAGATGTCACCCATGTACAGGGTCTCCAAGAATGGTCTCTCTGTTATGTTTAATTTGTATAGAACTTAATAGGGTGTCTTTTTTCTAAGAACCCTCTCTATTTTATAATTCAAGTGACAGAGAAAAGAGCAAGCTGGCTGGCTGTGTGCCATGTATTTTCTGCAAGGAGTGCATTGCTCGTGTGGCCTGAAGGAAGTTTACCTTCTTTCAAGAGCCGTTAATGATTTATTAAGAAACCCTGACACAGAGTACCACAGAGAGCTAGGAAACCGACATCATCTTTCTCAAGGTGACTTAGGAGACTGCCAGCGAACAGCAGATCGGGAAAATTGGATTGAGCAAGGGAGACCTGCCTGAGTTTTGAGCCAGATATCATTTCTAAATTTGCCCTGTATGTTTAATGGGGTTTAGGTTTAAATCCCGGCTTTAAGACATGGATAACATGCGTGCAGTAAGACACGCTGGCAAATAAATGACAAATGTAGCACTAATACAAATGATATTATACATTAAAAATGCTTAAGTTTTTCCTCATGTAAAGAAGATTCATTTAATTCAATTAGCTATGCAAAAAATTGGTATAAATAAATAAAGGAAGACAAGCACATGCAAAGCAGAGGCAACCACACAGGTGTGGCTCATCCATTAATTAAGCAATTCATATCAATTAACATCGCATCATGCCTGGGGTCATGTATAATAATGCTGAACAGGCCTGGTTGCCTATACTTTCCACTAGTTTGGCTGCTGAGGCGACCGCAGTGACTTTGACACAGAGGCCGATTGTTGGGGTTTGGTGGCTAAGACTGCTCAAATTGCTAATGTGATATCAGCAAGACACTACAAGGGAACTACATCATCAGCAAAGGGAAACAGCAGGGGGATGCTGATTAGCTTTCTCATGGTGTGCAGAAATCAGATGGAGGTACTCTATGCCACAGCACATTAGTGACATTGGGGTTAACGTTTTTGTCCGCTGTGAATTATGTTTACCTAAAATATGAATACCGGTTTTGATGGTTTGGTCTACTGAGTCTAGAATTCAACATGCTGCTTCCCCTACAAAAACATCAACACATGCCAATCTAGAGGTGGGCCTAACATGTGTACAGCCTTAGAAAACAGTGACATTGCCAAGAAAAAAAATAATGCAATTATGTTTTTCTACACAAGAAATTTGCTTTAATAGACATCGCAACTTTTCAGAAATGTATTTTGTCCCTGAAATTTAAAACAAATTTAACTTGATCATTGGATATTTCAGTCCTTATATGGGAGCAATGGGATAAATAGGATAAATTACATTGTACCCTTTTATTTCGTTCAATAAAACCACATGATATTAGGTTCTACCACATCAGACAGGTTTCCCCCACCCCGCTATAGTATATCAAAAACAAAAAACATCGCTTTATTCTAATTCCGCCATGTTGCTCATGTTGACTGAAACACAGATATGTTTGTCTCTGTGTATTACTGGTGCACACCTATGATATCGGGTTGGATGTGTGCACCGTTTCTCAGTATGCCGCAACCCTCACCTTTGGCCAACACTGTAACTGTTAACAGTTTAGAGAGGCACCTGTTCTGGACCTCCTCACCTTCAAATCAGAGCTGAGCAACTCTCAATGATTTAGGATAATGGCGTTGATTATAGACAGGGGTACACTTTGCCCAGGTTATTCCTGAAATAAAACGGTACAGTTTATGTGCAAACAAAAAGGCCATTTTAATTCAATTCAACACATACATTCCACTGCACCTTTGACTTGAGTCGTCCAAATCGCATTGATTATACGTAGCCTTTGCGAAGAGGCTCTTTGTGTCATTGGAGAGATCTCTGTTGTCCTTGATCATCCGGCGATGAAAAAGGGTTGTTTAAATATCATCGTTTCAGAATGCATTAATATCACCCAAAGGGCCTGTTCGAGGGAAAAGGAGGTAGTGGTGAAAATAAAAGGAAGGCGATCATAATCACAAAACTAAATCAAGTTAAAATTCCAATTACTTCTAATCTGGGTCCGTTTTATTCCTAATCGTAGAAACATTTTGGCAGGCAAGAACTCAACGTGTTGTGCTTTCCTCTACAGAGTGAAAAATGCCGGCAGAGAGCAAGACCGTCGGACGCCACAAAACCTTGTGACTTCTCACCAGCTGTGAAGAAAGTTCCGCTCAGGCAGAAACGTGTCAAGAAAATCATAAAGCGACTAAGACAAGAATTGAGAGGCAGAGACTTTAGAGCCATCCAGTGAGCCACAGTCTCCTGGGGGGAAGAGGTCTGCTATTGTCTCTGGGGTGGAGAAGAAAAAAAAACATGTAAAATCTTAAAATGTAGTCTTTTTTAAATTCTGAAAATCCAGTGGACTTTTTTTGTTTTTTACTAATGGAGCTAGAAATCATTGTCACAAGTTGGACTAAACACAGCTTAGCAATTAGCCATGAAAACAGTGAATTTTTACAGTCAAGTAGTGTATGTTTAATAAATCCCAGTCATTTTACGCCAAACCTTAGGAATGCTTTTGCACTGGCATTACACCATGCTATAGTAAAACATACACGTGCCCGAAACCTTTTACATGATGCTCCCCTACTTGACAAATGTAAAAAATAAAAAAAGAGTTCAAATCATCCCCCCTGCCAACTCACTTTCAGAAGTCTCTTAATTACCACGCCAGCACCCGAGTGTACTAACCCAGTCTTAACGTGGAGTCATATGTCAAGATATAACAGCTATCTAGTTAACGTAGCATTTTACCAATAACATTTATATAAACTATAGAAAACACTAATGTTACTAATAGAAACACTATCCACGCCCCCTCCCCATTACCGACACCCACTGCCTTTGACTGTTCCAATTTGCTAGACATTAGCCATGAGATATCAAATATCACAAAGAAATTTATTCATGCAGCTACCATTGCAGCTTGGGTTTATTTATTCTTGGATAAACCAAACAAAAAAAATCTAAAAGAAGATCATTTGAACTTTTCTTCGCTACTAACGGCCATCAAAGACAAACAAACATTACCAGGTTATGTTTCCATCCTGTGTTTTTTCATATCATAATTTTTTTTTTTTTACCAAGCAAACATTAACGAGCATACTTATTAGTACAGTGTAACAGATACTTAGGTAATAACCAAGAATTACATTTAACATTTAAAAACAGCAAAGGGTTAAGCTGGACATTTACATTAAATTGGAGCGGTGACGTAACTTTTGTTCTCACTCTCATATGGATGAAATAAAGGTATAATTGAATCGAGTATTATAGGCACTCATTGGAGAATTGCCCTAGTTTTGAGTCTCAGAGGTAACCAATAATACACACAGCCCTCATTAAAATAGGTGCCGGCTTTCAGTTTCGGATTTCATCATGTCACTAAACTTCACCCAGCGGACACTGTGAATGAGTCAGTGATCAAACTGCAAAAGCTCAACACACCTGGATCATTGCATTAAGATCTCGACAATCAGCTGCGGATCGTACGTCCAAGGTAGAGGTGCATGAGGATGTAGTCAGCAATACGCTTGGGTGGCTTACCCATTCTCTACAGAATTCGATTTAAAGAACCAGTAAAAAGCTTCTCTGTGTTGAGGCCAGTTTCCCACATTCACAACAAACATCTTTAAAAGTATTTAGAAAAATGATCCATGCTCCAAGCAGAGAAAATATAATAATGTGATCGATAACATTGATCTAATATAATATTGATATAACATAGATATACAAATAGCGGTAACATTAGTATTCATTCCAAAAAAAAAAAAAAAAAAAAAAAAAAAAAAACCAAAAAAAATTAAAATGGTCAAAAACAAAACAAGAACTCTCAATAACTCCGAGCATTAACATTTAACCGGCCACGGTATTTGACCTCCTGCCAAACCCTATTGACCATGGCCTTTAAAGTGGCTATTGAGCCACATTTACCGCCCACAAAGATAAACCCAGAAATAAAGGGGAAATGAGTCACCTCTCTGGTTTTAAGCTGCATGCCTTAATCAATCATTTTTGATGTACTGCTCGGGCAGGACTGAAAGAGTTCTTCTCTTCCCAGCACTGCTGCCATGGGTTACCCTCTAGAACCCTTCACTTCAGCTCATTTTTTGCATAAGGATCCATTATTTATTTCCTTTTCCTTTTAACTAGCTTAATGCATGTTAATGTCAAATGGTATTTAACCTACAGGTTGCCCTTGTAAAAAATAAGATTAGTATCTATTTATTAATGTTTTACAGTGTGTGTATATTCCGAAGTCTCAGACATTACCTCATTATCAGCTTTTATAGTCTACAAAGTTACCCACCTGTGCATACACAGACAGATAGCACAAATCGAGAGTAAGAAGTGTAATGTGCCTCAGAAAGTTGAGCGTACCTAAATCGTACTTCAATGTCGTGGACATGATGCAGGAGAGCAGAAGATGAGACTTAGAGCTTGAGCTTGTTGTCAGGTCAGTTGATGTATGTGGTGCCAGAACTCCAGCTCGAGCTAGTTCAGGGTTCCGACAAGGCAGACCCAAAGAGATCCATGCAGATCGATACAGGTTTGTTTTGTGGACCAAAGTTTTCTGTGAGGAGTCTAGATAGACTCATTACTGTTCCCACACCTTTCAACATAGCTGACCGAGAAGAAATAAAAAAGAATTATACAGGTGAGTTAGGGGCTGCTTGTCGTGATGTGGTGAGGGGAGAGAAGCAGGTACAAGAATTGATAATGGCCACCTTGACGTCTTGGTGGGGAGAAGAGACGCAGGGAAATTCTGATCGTGAGTGTGGTATAACCTGGAAGTAGAGCAGACACAGTTGGATGTGAGCTCAAACAGTGCCACTTCAATACATTGATCTCATGAAACACCTTTAACCACCAACCGCTCTCCAACGATTAAATGTAAGCAGAATGCAGTTATGCTTGACAGTTTGAAGCTTGGTTAACTTAAAATGTATGTGAAAACGTCTTCCTGACCGGCAGCCTAATGTTGTGTATTTCCTCCTTCAAAGCACAGCAACGCAGCAAATAATATTAATAGTGGTGCATCTAAACTCTTTAATTCAATACCAAAATACGACTATATGCATAGTGTGGGCATGTATTTATAAGCTTTTGGATCTTCTACGACAGGTACGAGGACACATGAAAGCACAGATATGATAAAGTGTAACATATCTTACACTTTCTTGGTTTAGAATGCCAACGCTCGTTTCCATAAAGTGAATCCCTGGAATTTTGCTTGTTAGCTTTTCATAGTTGCTCTGCAATTTTTAAGACACAGCCAAGCTAATGAAGTATAGCTAATGTTCCGGGAGATATCTTGCTGGATCCTCTGTGATGCAGATTTAATGGAAATTCCACCGAGTGTGTCATATCCACAATATGAAAGAGCTTATAATTGCGGACAACAGGAAAGTTGAACTGCTTAGGATTGTAACAAATCATAAACACAAACAATGGAGCGTGCTGAAACTTTGCTGTGCCCTCATCCAAAATGTGTGTTCTTAGTAGTTACAAGTGTTTACAGCTAATTTAGTGCATTTATTTTACAGATAAATATCGACTTTAATAAAACAAATTTCAAACATCTATAAGTAATCATTAGGGATACATTATATTTGCATTTTAATTAATACCAGGTGCTTAATTTAGTAAAATAACTTAAGCAATCAATGAATGTCTTATCATTATATGTTTTATGTAAGACAGAATTTTGTTTTTGTAAGACAGAACATTGTTTTTGTAACAATATTTCCAAATAGATTTCCTTCTTCTTTTCTTCTTCCAGCATGCAGGTATGACCTTAAGAATAATTTGGTTCGGAACTTACTGTCTGCCATGTTTCCATGGTAACTGCTCTCTGGAGCAGAAGACACATGATGTAAAACAAAGTATAAAGCACACTGTTTTAAACACTGGATGCTCTCAGAATTGTTAGAGTTGACCAATTTGAATTGAG
Source organism: Hiodon alosoides (assembly GCA_025775065.1). Taxonomy (NCBI): domain Eukaryota; kingdom Metazoa; phylum Chordata; class Actinopteri; order Hiodontiformes; family Hiodontidae; genus Hiodon; species Hiodon alosoides. The sequence continues at coordinate 7,764 of JAOYSI010007308.1, read as the reverse complement.
AGCCAGTTAGTTTAAAGGAGCCATGTAGTCAAAAACATGATTTTTCTAAGCTTGTACATTTGGCATTTGGGGTGAAGCAAAACTGAAATATTGAAAAGTATGATTTCCATCGGTACATTTGAGAAGTTTAAAAATGTCAGGCTATGTGATTTTGGCTCCACACATGACATCACGTGAGGATCTGTTTTCAATAGACTAATGACAACTCTATCATTTGCATACCCCTCCTCCTGCAAGAGCTTGTTCCCGGAAAATTGACATTTTTCATTGTTGACGCTCACAGAGCGCTTGGCAATCAGCTAGTGTCAGGTAAATGGCCTGGCAGCAAGGCACACAATGCTCCTCTGCACAGTCTTCTTCATGCCAGCCCTGGCTGAAGTTTATTTACAACAGTCATTAAGTGCCAGTGCACTTTAGTCTGAATCTGCGTGTGTGCACTGCACGTTTTTCATCGGGCTGAATCAAAAATAGCTGGCTTCGCTAAAAGCTTGATCCTCCGGCTAATTGCTGTCCCATAGAAATTGTATCTGACAACAATCAATCAAGAAGTGGCTACCTTCTAGAATTAAAGGGCTTGCTATCGAGATTCCTAGCCACATAATTCTGCTGACAGCTGATTTGTTAACAAACATAGTTAATGTTAGCCGGTATGCTAATGTTTAGCTGCAGCATCCTTAGTATATCCATTTAGTAATACATTGTTGTAGCTTGCTAGATATTTTGGTTATTGTAATGTTCTAAAATTGTAGTTTCATCTGCAACTTGCTGATTGATATCAGACATTGTGGCTAGAAAAGATGATTGAAATCCCGGGTGTCCAAAACGGATAAAGTTATTTAACTGGTGAAGTACTTTGTGCACTGGTGCAATCTATGGTTACTTGCAAAAGTACAACAATTTGAAAAGACCAGCCAAAACGTGCCATTGTGTTATTGTGATGCTGGTTTGCAGGGATCCTCTTCTTCCCATCTGCGTCTGACTTAGGCTGGACCACATACGGCTGAGAGGGAACCATTGCTGGTAATGTGTGTTTTTGTGATGCGTAGCGGTTTGCGGATGTGAGGGGGCAATTGGCGCAGTCAGCCAATGAAATAAGGGCAAGAGTAATTACATGTTCAACACCAATACCACCACGACCACATCGGCAGAGCAGACTGTCATTACAACCATCGATGGAGGCAAGGGGGAAATATTTATTGATGGAAAAAGAAATACCCCCACAGTGACTGTTTAGACAATCAGGTATTTTCTCATAGTTTTTAATATTTGATTGCCCTGTAACTGCATCAAAACGTCAGGATAATGTTATTTAGCTGAGCGTAATGGAGTATATTGCCCAATATTTAAACTGCGGTTATCCTGCCTAATTCTCTGGCTTCATTCAACAGAAGGCTCACGGCTGTGACACAGCAGGTGACAGAAGCCCTGCGCTAGGTATTACTATTGGTTAACTACACATTTTTTTTATGAGCAATATAATTGTGTCATGCACTGTCTATCTTGAGCCATGATTTCGTACATTTTTTCAGAGTACGGGGGCAAGTGCTCATTTTAATTAAGGAATTGATTGCTCAACAGTGTGGAAGCCCTGAATTGCAAATGTCTTTTTGTTGATAAGATTATCTTGATAAAAACAACATAATAACAACTCAGGATAATAACTTAATAATACAAACAATAACTCCTCATTACCACTTAGCAAGCTGTGTTCATAAGTTATTATTTTGAATTCAAAAGATAATCTTCACCATTTTTCCACCCCACTTTTGCCCTTTAATGGATCAATATATCATAAATATGGCTTACTGTATTTTGTGACACATATTTGTCAGACTACTACAACTGGGCCAAACATTTGGACCAAACGTGAACTACTGCAGTGTTGACCTATCCTTCAATATTAGCAGTCAATGGATAATTAGGCCTTATTCATTGGCGGTTCCTGCAATGAATCAATATTTGATTTCAGCACCCTTTGCCTTTAAAACTGCATCAATTCTCTTAGGTACACTGTCGTGCAGTTTTATTAGACAATCGGCAGGTAGATTGTTCCGAGCATCATGGAGAACTTGCCACAGTACTTATATAGACTTTGGCTGTCTGCCTTGCTTCTGTCTTTTCAGGTAATCACAGACAGCCTCGATGATGTTGAGATCAGGGCTATGTGGAGACCATACCATCTGTGGCAGAGTTCCCAGAAACGGAATGTTCGGACATCTAAAAAAATTGGTTTCCTACAGACACACTAATGCAGTAGACAAAGAATAGACTTGAAAGTCTACATTTGTGTAAAAAGCTAGGGTGCCTAAGACTTTCACAGTACTGTGTGTGTGTATATATATATATATATATATATATATATATATTCACTTATTTGAGAACTGAGAACTGAGGCAGCCCTACGTTTTCTGTCACCACAAGCAACCGCTGCTTGAATACATCCCCTGATGAAGTACATCAACTCCCAGAATTTGTCCCGCTGCTTCTTTTCCCACTGAAACATGGCACACAGCGTCTGCATGTAAAGGGTTTTCTTCTGTTCCTGAGGATATCCTGAGTCCTGCCCCATGTAGTTATTCCATGCTGACAACTGAGCGCAGTTAACATTTCTTTTTGTTGGAATCCTGAATAAAAATACGACACAAGAACTCTGTTTTGTCAATGTCCCCGACTTGAATAAATGTACTCCATTAAGACAGATCACATTAAAGCGGTGTGTCTCAATATACATTAAGGTCGCTGGGTGCTAAGGCATCGTTTATGTACCGCAATTTTCATGTTTTATTTCATAGATTTTCTACGCGATTCAAGCCAAGACGTTGACTGTAGTTTTTGACAAAACATTTTGCCCCACATTTGCCGTAACCGTTTGAAATCTTTTTTCAAACCACGTGAATTATTTTTTCAAAGGAACGGCTTGCTTCTTGTTGCTCAGTTAATGCATCTTGGCTCGTTGAGACAAATCCCGGGTGCGCCTCAGATGGGGAGGGTGAGGGAGTATGACAAGCCTCCGCCAATCCTGGTTTTTATCATGTCTGTATTCTCATCATTCAACTGATGTTCACAAGCCCACCGGAATGAATGCACCTATGAGGAATAGATTTGAAGTTTTAAATTGATATCAAGAGTTTCTTGACTCAATGTGCTTTGTATCTTAGTAGTGCTAACCCATGTTGGAGAAATAGATATTTCACAGATTTTCAGCTTTTCTCAAAACTCGCAATGCCAGATTATACCCGTAGGGCCTGCTTTGTATTATTTCAATACAAAGGCTTATTTCCTATATATTTCCTAAACAAAAACATTGTGATCTATGGAGGTTTTCAAAATCTGCGATCAGAGAAGTGAGTGTTGACCTCCAGGAATTTAAACAGACAATGTGTCCAGTGAACTGGCTCTACTTAAATGTGTGTCAGCAATGTGAGTTTGAGTTCCATAATCAATAAATAATTTTCATCTGCAAATAATGCAATGTTAAGGGTGTGTAATAAATTAAAACGTTTCCTCGAGGAATCATTCCCTTGCATACCAATTCCCATGCTTGCTTCATTGATCCATTATGATGCCTTTTAAGGAATTCCACCGTTGAAAAACAAAAACAACAAGAAGAAGGTAGGAATTCTTTGAGACGTTTGGAATCACAAAGCGTACGAAGCAGTTATTATGTTATAGAACAAAATCAATAAGGCATTAAAACGACAAGATAACATCCAAACATAACAGGACTTAATCAGTGTACAGGAAGAAACTGATTCCGGGAGGTGGGGAGCCAGAGCCTATCGCAGAAGACACAGGGCGTGAGACTGGAAACCCTGGTCCATCTCAGAGCAGGAGACAATCCGACAAGGGACCGTTTTTTGCACTCGACAAGCCACCTGATCTGCAAGTCTTTCGGACAATGTGAGGACGCCAGAGTATCCAGAGAAGATCCAAATGTGGGGTGAATTTTCAAATTTCACTTTGAAAATTCTGCTGCTGTGAGGAACCAAGGCTAACTGCTCAACCAACCTACATTGGAAGTAACATATCCAAGCATATATGTCACAATTTTTGTTCTGTGTGTTCGAAGGAAGTTTCTGTATGAAATGAAACACTGCAGGTTGCAGGTTCAACTTAACATCTCGTTTAAAGAGTATGTTCATCGTAGTGTTTTCATTGAGTACGCATTATATTTACTATGCTACTTTGCTTGATGTGTTGTCATAAAGAAGAAAGACGAAGAATCAGATGATGGCAAACGATGATGAGACTAAATCTTCTCCCAGGCAATTGCTAGTTTAGCTGACAATGCCAACTTGAGTCATATTGTTAATGTGATGGTGTCAGGTTTCTGTTTACAAGGAAATAACAACAGTGAAATGAACATCGATCAGTTGCTCCCATAAAAATGACTACAAAAAAAGATGTATTTTTAAAATCATTTTAAAAGGGTGTGGCGTTGTGTGAGCAAATATTTTGAAGAAAGGACTGTTGATGAGTGATGAGTTTGATAACTGAAGTGAAAGAAGCTGTCAGTCCCTTAGTGTGGGACCACGCCTCTCATTGGATCAAACGGGCACCACGCATCGCATTACATAGCCTAAGGGGCCCCCACGCACTCTCTCCCAAGACTCATTAAAACTCATAAAAGACATTAACCAGGTAAATGTCCCACATAGCAGGGTTCCCAATGACACTCTCGAGACTTGGTTAGTGCCCTTGGAGAGTGTGTAGTACTGGAGGCCCTCACTCAAATGAAGAGTCACGAGGGTCTTTCTACAGTAGTCTACAGTCTGAGGCTGCTGCCCTTTGTTTTGCTGGCCACAGCTGTTATGACTGTGCTGTGAGACCACCCGGGCACTTAATATCAGCAGTGATGTGGTCAAGAATTTACTATTTTTTAAATTAGTCTGAGATAAAGTTCAATACAAGCATGGAAAATGTTAAATATTCCTATTATTCAAAGGCAAAACTAGAATAAAGCAAGGTGAATATACCCATTACCCACTGGCAATTTCTCATAAGGGAAACAAACCAAAATCAATAAATGATTCATGCGCGGAGGTTCAGTCTTATGTGCTGGGCTCTGTGACCTCTAGTGTGTTAAATGTGATCGACTGGAAAACGAATGTTATGGTCAATGGTCAAGGGCTGGTGTTCAAGGTTTTGAACCGTGCCACAGCCAGCCAATGGTCTGCACCAGAGAGACACAGGGTGAGATTCCTTGGCCAATTTCCTGCAGGCATGTCCTCAACGCTGCAAGTAGCGCTGAAGACCTGGACAGGCAGCTAATGATCGCCCTCCCGTCACAACGACCCGGGCTGTTGCACATCCCCGGACATCATTAGAAACGAGCCAGTGGTTGTGCCACTCTGAAATTCCCCCAGAGGGACAGCGTTTAAATGCACCACTTTTCCAGAAGCACCTGCCTTCTGCAAAAATAATTACCTCCAGTCAGCGTTCGTGATGTACCAGGCATTACATTGTGAGCAGCAGCTGAAAGAACACATTTTAGCGTCCTCATTATCTTCTGTCTATCACATTCCAGACAAGGAGACATTAATCATTGATAAACTTATTTTGATTGTTTGGTATATGTGAGATTATCCTCTTGTGAATAGGAAACATGACTGAATAAACTGATAAACTTAATTTTGTACTTCTGAAAATGTGCTGACTATTTCTAACTGTTCTTTATTCGTCTCTAAATGTTTGATTATTTCAGTGTGTGAACTCTTGAATAGAAGTATTTCTATTGGTTTTGTTTCTGACAGATGTCTCCTGCTTGTCAATGTTTGTGGTAATTTTTACCAGACAATGTAAAAGATTATACATGCATAATGAGCAACGACCGACACAACAATAACCAAGAGCCTATTTTCCGATGTGTAAGCAGATAGCTAAGACGGGCATTTAAAGACAAATAAATAAATAAAATAAAATTCTACTCTCCTTTCAGTAGGAGGTCATACAAGTTGATAAATGTTTGAACCCTGTGAATTTTTATCCGTTGAACGGTAAAGATCGATGGCACTTTTTTAAACTCCTAGCTTCACATCCGTAAATATCCTTTTTTTTTAAAATAAAATCATGCAAACATGCAAAAAAAGGACACATCCAGGGAGAGATCATTGCATTTACATCAGGTCCAGAGTCTACAAGTGTGACAACTTGTGACTAAAGCCTAGGATAATCTTTCCCATATCATTAAACCCGTATAGCAGGTTTTTAATTGGATTGTCTATTTATGTAGCCTATGGTGTAGATATTTTTCAGTATGCATGCATATAATAAACGTTATATCAGGAAGCACCTTATTGATGTTTTATAAATGGTTTATGAATGCATGACTAGAATTATAATGAAGTAGTTATAAATGTATTATTAAAAAAATTACAAAACATCAACATACATATTGAAAAATAGACATTATAAAAAATATACTGTCATTTTTACTGTAGGTCATAGGCAGTACACTCCCCATTCCCACAGACAAAACTGTAAAATGCCAGGGAAAAAATCCCTGTATTTCTGTCTGACCACCAATTCCGCAGGCTTGTTTAAACTCACTGATGTGTGTAAACCGGTGTATGTTTTACCGTCACAAACCAGTTTACACACATCAGCAAGTACCAGGAATGTGGACTGTAATAACATCCGGATGCGACGTATAATAAACTAATAATCCAGCCAATCCTGTCTTCCGTGTTCACTGCGGTTGTTGTGATCACCACTGCCTTGGAGCTGCTACCTCAGACTTTTCCGTTTTCTCTGATTTTGTTTTGTTTTTTTGACCTCCGTGGTCCACGTTCAGCGAAAATGTCCGAGAACTTCAGGTGTACCGCTGCATCCCGCTTCGCTCAGTGTGGACATGAAGTATTCTCCAAACCTCGATCTCGATCCAGTTGCCTTCCATTCATAGATTATTAATCATTAAGTTTGTGGAATGTCCACGCTTGTTGTTACACATTTTCATTCTCTCCTTCACGGGACGTTGTGTTTCTGTGTGGTGGTTTGTGGTTAAACTCAATTGTCTCTTGCGAAACCCATGAGGGACAAACAGAGATATTTATCTTTGCATTCATCATGGTTTGAATTTTTGTTTGACTGTGACAAGTAAACCCGCCTCCTTACTTCAACCCTGAAACGTGAGCACATGGCAAGCTGTAATACCGTCCTCTAAACTGTAAAGGGTTACAGTAGGTCGCTGTATAATTAAAATACTGATCAATGTTACAGGTAAGGGTACAGTGATTCCTCTTTGATTTGCTCAGGAATGAATTTGCTTTAGTATTATGATACTCAAAACCAAAAAAAATATTCCACGTCAAATAGAACAAAAAAAAACATGCATGGAGATCCACTTAACATGATAATGCTCTGAGTTTAAAAGTCTGTTTAGCAATTCACAGAAACGTCATTAAAGTCACATTTTATCTAACATTGTCGTCACAGCTAAGATGACAAGATGCTATAGCGCACCTCTGACATTCTTTGTGGGGGAATCTTTATAAGCAAATATGGCATCAGGTACTTACTGTATGGCAAATGTTCAGTTAATTCTACTACAGAACAGTTTTTCAGAGCAGGGTGTCGTGGTACTGTAGAAGTGGTGGAAGCCTACCAACCCTTAATCACACAAAATCCCACAACCTGCCTCAATAGTCTGCTGACTGGTGGGTTGAGTGAAGCCAGTTTCTTTTACACCATTCTTCCCATCTGCTTGACGGGCGGGGGGGGGGGGGGGGGGGGGGGGGGGGGGGGGGGGGGGGGGGGGGGGGGGGG
>JAOYSI010007305.1:0-12216 GCA_025775065.1 Hiodon alosoides | reverse complement strand
ACACACACACACACACACACACACACACACACACACACACACACACACACACACACACACCTACAGGGCAATTTAGCTTGGCCAATGAACCTAACCCGCAAGTCTTTGGACGGTGGGAGGAAGTCGGAGGGCCCGGAGGAAACCCACGCAGACACGGGGAGAACTTTGAAAAAAAAATGTAAAAGTTTATTAGTTTGGAAGGAGATGTCACCCATGCCCGGCATCTTACATCTGGGTGATGTAGGTACACCATGTGGTCGTGGCTTTCTATTCAGCCGGCGTAGGCTGTACCATGCACCGCAAAAGTTCGCTTGAATCCTGACACTCCCTTTATATAAGCACAAAGGGCCCTGCAAACTAACGCACACATGATGCTGTTTACCTGGAAGGGTGTGAAAGTTGCGCCGTATGACTGGTGTGACTCAAATCTGGCACAACGAGACAGACTTAGCATTTAGGTTCACAGTCTATTCTACAGGGGTCAGGCAAACGGTCATCTTCACTATCGTGATTCACTGCAATATGTTAACCAATTCATATCATCCAACACAATTTAAAAATGGTCCACTATGAATAAAATACCTTATACCTGCTTTCTAATTGAACATGTCCAATATACTGTATTACTGACTGATGAATCAAAAACTAGAACAGCTGATTTCATTTGCTGATTAGATTCAACCCTGAAATAGAATTGGATAATGTTGTTAACGTTGGATTCCATTTTTAGAATAAATACTTTTAACAATTATTATTAACGAAAAGAAAAAAAAAAACACAAAGACAGATTTGTTCAATTTCTTTAATAATCTGCCCAATGTGTTTTTCCTCCATATCTGTCTGGCCTACAGGGGACTTCTGAACTAGGAATCTGAACTATTTGGTCTAAAGTGCTGAAGGATTAGTTTCTGAGTACAACCTGAAAGGTGAGAGTCTTCAAATTCTCCCCTCTGCCCTGGGCGGAGGTCTCTGCACACCTCAGCATGTCAGAGAAATGGTTTTAAAACGGCCTCAAAAGGATTGCTTTTAGCACCTACATCTGTCAGGTGTGTAAAATGATTTTCTCATCTACAGTCCTCAAGGTACAGGCCACCTGATGGTTTCATCCGTTTTCATCGCCTACTGCAGTTGCTTCATTGACGTCAGTACATGGATATAAAGTCTAAAAGTGTGGCCCAGCGTTGATCCAACATGGCAGACGATCTTTACTGTCACATTTCACGAACAAACCATAAATTAAGAAAATAATAATCTAAATGATCAACAAAAGATGGTGATTTTAGTACAGATCTCCAAAGAGCTGCATGTGAACTAGAGTCGGCAGTGACAAAGTAAAACCCCTATGAGCTAGATTTCACAGCCGGCCCATGTCGATCGCTGACTGTCTTTGGGAGATCACACAGCGCTGGTGCCCTATTGGGAGAGCTCCAACTGGGGCTGCGTAAGGTTGAATCAGCTGGGCGTCTCTCGGTTTAGTTCTCCTACAGTCGGCATTGAATCACTCCTGTGTGTTGTGTATCCTGAGGAATGTAAAAGAGACGGGTGGCTCAAGGCTGACCTGTGTTGGAGGAGACCAGTTGGACTTCCTCACCCTCCCTGTGCGGGATGACAGGATTCGTAGTATGTAGTTAAGATGCTTTGACACAATTGAAAATCTGGTGAGAGAAAAGTATTTAAAAAATTGGGATATTCATAATTTGGCTTGAAGGGAAATAAAGGGAAGGCGGCTGTGTATAGCATAGCATTTCCTCCAGACAGTTCAGGATTTATACTTTAGAATAATTTAGTACACTTTAGTTATACTACTTAGCTATAATTCTATCTCTGCCTGTTGACTTAACTTATAAACCCTCTTAACTTAACAACCTCCTAATGTAGTATTCAGAAGAGATATACCACACTTTTACGAGGTCAGTGTAAACGGCAAAAAGCTTGCCATGTAAGCATCCAATATTTTTCCCCTCGGTGAGCAGAAAGTGGTGAGACTTGTTTAGGCTCCTCATTGCCTTCGCTTTGAGGTTCACTGGTGTCACCTGGAGTCCATATCTTACAGACAGACTGGGGGGTGGGGGGTCTGGTTGCAGCCGAAGAATTGAACCACCACTTGGGTTAACAGTAGGCGCTTTTACATCGTCGGGTCAAACCTGGGCGAGCTAGAGCGTGCTAGGTCCAGTTGCTTTTAACTCTCCATTTACAGACCTGGGCCGCGCTCAAAGAGGTTCAGATCAGAGCTTCCACCCGGTACTACTGGCCCTGCCAAAACACTTGGGTCTAATCAAGCCAAGAGGAGGACCAGCGGTGCGGTTCAGGTTCGTCGGTGGGGGATGTGTGATAGCGTTTGATATTTAAGAATGCAATTAAAACCTTCAATGCTGCCGGTATGGAACCCCTAGCACGGCGATGTGTTGGAACATACACCTTCCACATGGTCACACATGTCCTGGTGTTAGGTAGAAACTAGAGCATGGCTGCTCTAAATGAAGTTTTCATATCAATTTGCTAATTGAGTTTCAATGGTATTACCGCTGTAGAGGACTCTTTTCTCTAAAGGAGATCGTTATTTCCACTCTCTGTGCCCTTAACGTTGCAAATTGGCTAATATCAGTTATGTCGGTGGTGTCGGATGGGGGGGTGAGACGTGAGGTTGGTGACAACATGGATTTCCCCCATACTCAAAATCTTCTCCACAGCCATGCTTTCAGGAACCACACTGGCTACTCTGTGTTCACTAAGTCTATATGTATCCAATCACCAAATATTCTCTTACCATTAGTTATCCCTTTTAATTGGTTTTGTTATCTTTTTTAGAATCCTGCTTCATAACCCGTACTTAACCTCGCATACATACAACGTGTAAAGCAATGTAAAATTGCAGGCCCGCTGGTGGTCATATCACTTGGGTCTGCTACACTGAATTTTATTAAACCAGTGGGATTCTGGGTACGGAAGGATATATAATATTACGATTGCAAAAAATAAGATAAGTAAAACAACTCTGAAATGGAAAAATAATGAAGAAACATTTGTTGTGTTTATGTTAAAGAAGATCATTTTGGAGACCGATTAACCTGGCAGTGGAGCTGTCACTTTAAATGCAGTTAGCACTCAACCAAAAAAGAGTGGGCTAAATTACTTTGAATAATTTAATCGCTTACCCAGAATTTCCCATAGGTTGTGTTAGTGCGGAAGAACACATATTCTCTTTCAGGAAATGGAGAAACGTTTTCTTCAAAGGTAATTTACCTGATTTGTTTATTAGTTTCTTATTCTGCATTGCAAACTGACTACTGGCGTTTCTGTCCCATTAATCTACCCTCTCTCCAGACAAAAAAGCTCTCATTTAACATGCTTCAGCCGCTCTTTTGAAGCGTCTGTAAAATATAAAAACATAAAACAAAAATATCAAGGGGTCATCCATTCATTTAAGGAACACTTCTTTCAGCAGGCCTTCACATGCATTTGTGTAATCTGTTTCAGTGCATCTATTTCAACCATTCCAGTGCACCTCTCTGGTTAATCGACCACGATTCTGCACAATGTGAATGTTCAGCACTCCTGACTGTTCAGGTCCTGACTCTCATTACAGTCAAAGCCCTTATTACTAATTTTTACTCAATGGTTGGCCAGGAATCCTGTCAGGTTTTTCCAAATTTAAAAGGCATTGAGAATGTATTTGAGATGCATTACTCCCACCAGATGACGGACATTGAAAAGGCTCCTGGCAGCCAAATTCCACAGGAAAAGGAGGTACGCATTACCAAGCTATAGTTCCTTTTAATTAAAATAATATAATACATATATTTAAATGTAATTAATGATGTATTTCAGCAGTATTTCACAGATCTTGATTTACTGTAACACCTTAGTCTATTCATTAAAGCTTCTGAAGTCAAGCCTCAATTAGCTATTATAAACCGGATACATTCTTATTTGTTTTGTGTTGGCTGTCAAGAACAGGATCTATTGATGCTTGTTAGCAGTTAGCTGTTAAGAACAGGATCTGTCGATGATTTATTCCTGTTGATGGTTAAGAACAGGATCCTCTGATGCTTTTTTTCCTATTAGCTGTTAAGAACAGGATCCGTTGATGCTTTTTTCCTGTTAACCATGATTCAACAATCCTTCATATTTTTCCTTACTTGTCATCAAGGAGCTACCGGAAAATCATAATTGAAAATCAGTATTAAAACAATCAAATTAATGATAAATCAACAATATATACACTTTGGGGCCACATGCCTTTTCCATTAAATTGACTGCATGTTCAGACTATGCTAATATAGGCTGGTAGGCAGGTACCTAGGGAGTTGCTTTGTGTGCAATTTGTGTGGATCTAAGTGAGTTTGAATGGGGCATTTTATAGCGCCAGACCTGCCGGTGGAGTGAAAAAAGGCATATTGTAACACACAACTCATCGCACCTTGTAAGGTATGTGGCTGTGGAAAACCAACCTGAGTGCACCCCAGTCCGCCGCAGCGGGCAATGAAATTCATACACTGGAAAACGGAGGAGTGGAAGAACGTTCCCTGGTCAGATGAATGCCGGCTGAGGGCTGGAGAGCTGGAACAGGACAAGGCCACTGGAGTTCTGGGATCACAACCATGTATTCAGCTTACTGCAGTGGCCTGCTGAGTGTCTGTGGGCTGAGATGAAATGAGTCTATTACAGTAGAGATCCTCCACCGTCCAATTTGGGACAACTATGGGGCGCAATGGAGACGGCATGGGCCATCGTCCCAGTGGCACTTTGCCGAGTCCATGCCCAGACAAATTCGAGCTGCTGAGGGCAAAGGGGGACCTACTTCATATTCGAGGGGCGTACCTTGATATGCATGTTTACTTAAATAATAATTCAAAGGGAAATCATATTTCAACGCAAAAAATAAATCTGAAAAATAAAAATAGAAATTATAAGTATCTTAAAAACGTTTACACTAATGTAGATGAATTCATTTCAGTGGAAATTCATTTTAATAAGATCCAAAATGATTGAGTGTAGTATGTATGAATTGTAAGTTACATGACAACAAATTAACCATGAAATTTTTCTTAAATTACTTTTAAGATTTCACATTTGACTGAAAAAAATACTGCGCCACATTTCCCCAATTGTGTTAATGTTTTATAACTTTGGCATGTAATGTTTTAAACACTAAATAATTAGTTTATATAGATGGCACCAAAATTTTATTGGAAAGTTTTAACATTAACAACTTTCTCAACCATTTCAAACCATTTTGTATTTAATAAATTTGAAATATCGGACAGATTCACTAAATATTGCCAAAATGTAAGAAACATAAGCTTTGGAGTCAGGCATGTTACATGAATTCATGAAGAGAGGTGGAGTAGAGGTTGGTCGAGGCAGTTCAGTCCTTTTGTCAGACATTGCTGCTTCATAACAAGCTGTTAATACTGTGAATATTTTATTGAGTGTTTCAAACATATAACCTTGGTTTCTCCTGAATAGTGCAGTCAGCCGTTGGATGTTGGGATTTCATGGAACCTCCCCACGAGTGCGCACACATGGAGATATTTTCATTACCTGCCATGCTTTCATCCCCCAAGGCCCCCGTGCTGAGGTACACATTGATGGCAGACAACACAGGGACCGTGAAGATGCGAAGAGCCGAATTGTTTTCAATGGCAGACCAGAGTTTCAGGGGTGAAAGGACGGACCAGACAACTCAAACATCAGTCAAAAACCTTTTCAGCTGCTCGCCTGTTGGCCAACCTAGACATTCCCCTGCAAGTGTCAAATACCACCAGAGAGAAATAATTAGCCAACGAGAGAACCCTGTACAGTGTAAGACCTTTTAATGCCATTTGGCCCCCACAGCATCCAGGAGTCACAGGGACTGTCTCTGGCCAGCACAGTTAATGTGTTTCCCTATAATGTAACAGAAAGTCACTGGTGTTTTTTTAATGCTCTTATGTGCATTATGTGTGTGTGTATGTGTGTGTTTGTATACGTGTGTGTGCACGTGTGTGTGTGTGTGTGTGTGTGTGTGTGTGTGTTTGTGTGTATACATGTGTGTGTGCGTGGGTTTGCGTGCTTGTGTGTGTGTGTGTGTGTGTGTGTGTGCGCGTGCGTGGGTTTGCATGTTTGTGTGTGCACGTGTGTGTGTGTGTGCGTGTGTCTGTGTGTTTGAGTGTGTATGTATGTTTGAGTGTGTGTGTGTGTGTGCGTGTGTGTGTACACGTGTGTGTGTGTGCGTGTGTCTGGGTGTTTGAATGTGTGTGTGTGTGTGTGTGTGTGTGTGTTTGAGTGTGTGTGTGTGTGCGTGCGTGTGTGTGTACACGTGTGTGTGTGTGCGTGGGTTTGCACTCGGAATGAATGACTGAATGGCAGAGTTCTAGGCACCGGCCCCCAAGGGATTGTAGGGCCCACGATGGTATGAGCAGCAGAACGCCTAGCAAAGCTCTCTGGGAATATTGCATGGCTTGAGATGTTACATACAGTAGCAACTGTGGTTGCCTGGCAACTGTCGAGATGTTTAGGCCAAAGGCCAGCACCCAGTCAGCTCCAGTGGAATTGGCAAACATATGAATCCTGTTCCCACCCATCCACTTTCTCTTCAATCAAAATACATTGTCTTGCCTGAAAGGCCGTGCTGTTTGTTGGGGATGGGCAAATGTTAACCTGTTTAATTACATCTGAACTCTCTTAACTTCGTAACTAATTTAGGTTTTATTAAAAAAACTTGTTATGTTTTTACTTAGAGAGAAATGTTAAGCATATGATTCAATATTTTGTTTAAAGTTTTATTTGCACATTGCTCTGTGACTATTGCACGACTGTGCATTGCAGTGTGGTCATTTGTAATAGATAAATCTACCTTGTGTTAATTTGTCTTGCATTCCTTTCAAGATGAGTGCACAACCTCCACTTTTCCTAACTGTACCAGGAATGCTTCCTGTGACATGGGCCCTCTTTAAACCTTGAAAGCCTAAAAAACTTAAAATGCACGTCACAAACTGGTGGAGGGGTCATGGGGCCTTCAAATATTTAGTTGCGTGCTAGTGCATTATGACCCTCACTGGCTTCCGTAGCTCACTGCCTGGGTCACGAAGTGTAGCTCACTGCCTGGGTCATGAAGTGTAATTGGCCCAAGCGTAAAGCGAGAGCTGGCAGTGCCAAGAAGCAGGAAGTGGTGCATCCTTTACTTTGGAGATAATTGTGGATAAAATCTAGGTATTCCGCAGGGCGGCAGAGACAAGGATGCTGGATCCATCAGTCACAGTCAGATGAGGGACATTAGCTCATCGCCAGACTCTCACTGCTCTGCTGCCGCAGTCAGTCACAGAACACAGATAATTTACACTCTGGTCTCCAGCATCACCCATGTCGTGGTAGGTTGAGGTGAGTCCCCATCCCTTCACTATAAAGTGCTTTGAGGCCCTGAAAGGCGCTATATACAAGCAATCCATAAATATAACTTCTATCTTAACATTATAACATAAGTGGTGGTGGCATATGTCTTTTCTTTGGATTTAGCAACCCAGATAATTGATGATATTCCTTGTAATTTCACTTTACTGATTAATAGTTTTTCAAATTTAAGTACAACCGAATGTAGAAAAAACAATATTATATTTTCTAAAATTAACTTGCCTTTAACTAAAAAACAGCAAAATGTAAACAAATTCTACTTTGAAGCATTTTTTTTGTTGTGTTCTCTTTGAGTTCAACTTCAAACGAATCAAGCCTGAAGGTATTGATGCTCTCATTAAAGCCGGTGCTGGATATTCTAATTACTTTGCACTTTTAACCGCTTCCCTAATTAGAGCTACGTATGTCTGAATGACTCTGGCAGATGAACGTTTTACAGGGGATTTCTGGAAAAGCACCATAAGTGAATTTTCTATTCACGTTCACAGATTCTCACAGAGATATTTGACATTCGTTTTACAGCACAATGAGCAATCCAATGTGAATACTGTTGGTGACGATGTCTGGGAAGCCAATTGTTCATCTTCCCATCCTTACATTCATTTTTGAATCCTGGTCAGGGTCACTGCATTGCCATTACCACAGGGGGAATTAGAAAAGCGACTTTTATGTTCCCGAGCAAATCCCTTGAGTATCTGAGTGGGAATCTCCAGCCTCAAGAAGAATCACTTCTATTACTTCAGTAAGGAAAAGGATTTCTGCACAGACGTCCAGGCCACATAAGAGGAAGATGGTACGTTAATGGCATCTATATGTGTTCCAAAGCTGTACCCAATCTGTCATAATCCCTGTTAACCACATCAGGAGCCTATCTTCCAGTGGTTTTGTGTATTCTCCTTTAAGCATGACACTTGTGAAGAACATAGACTGGAAAGATTGACGTGACATTTTAATAAGTATGAATGACTAAAATTTGAAGTATTGCACTATTACCATTATGTAACGTTTAAGAAGGCGTTCACTTAGTGAACGTGACCAAGCCGAGAAGGCTTTCTGATCCCCATAAACACACTGGTGAGTCATATAACATAAGGCAGCTATGGAAAAGATATTGCAAAATATATCTTAATAACTAGGATTTCTACACTGGTGGAAAATATACATTATTCTGATAAAACCCCTGATGATCTCCTGAGTGGAATAACATACCAGTAATTAGTGGGTTAAGGCAGAGGAAGGTATTCGTTGGTATTTCAAAAATGAAATATTCTGGGTCGGAAATACATCACGTTTTGCCAACGGTTTGGTTCAGGCACAAGAGCATGCTTTGTTGTTTAACAGCATTGGGAGTAATTTGTAACTAGCCAGGGTGAATGCACTTTTATCTTCACTTGTACTTAAATGTCTTTCCGTGCTGCTGGAGAATTATACTCAACCATTAAAAATAACTGTTTCATCGTTTTATTTGTGTAGCGCTTTTAGTTTTACAACCAAATCTCAAAGTGCTTCACATGACTGTCATGGCAATAAAAGGCAGTACAGTTGATAGAGAGTTACAAGGAGTATTTCAAATTATAGTGAAAGAGCAGAAAGCAAGGCTTAAGTTGTGCCGGATCCTGCCGGAACAGGATCCTGAACCTCCCAGAATTGGACTGGCACCTATTTGATTGGATCTGTGTCCAATTCGGTATTCAGACCGGCACCTATTTTGATTGCACCCTCTCTGTGTTCCGGGACCTCCCAATATACAAATTAATCACTGGCAGAAAGTATTCTTGAAATGTGGTCAGACAAAAGAGCAGTTAGCGTGAAGCCATGGCCCACTCTCACTATAGAGCTAGTGTAGCTGCCTTACTTTGCAACGGAAGAGAATAAGAACCGTGGAACATTTCACATGGCTTTTTCTGTGAACCTAGTCCAGTGAACTTTAGATGCATGAATAAAACCCGCTGTAAGTGTAGCGTTAAATTCACACGAAAGTCATGAAGTCATGAAAACAACAGGACCGTCCACCAAGACGACTGAATTTCACATACACCAATGTCTTTAACCAACTAATGTTCTCTTCCTAACATCTGTGTGTTTTTATATCCAACGTTTGTCCATTTTCACTTAGTTCTTCACATCTATGACGTAAGTAAGATCCAAGAAATCACACATTGTTGCTGCAATATCTATATTTGAGTTTTTCCCCAAATTGAAATCCCCAATAGCCCTTGTTTGTTTGACCTCTCACACAGGGATGAAGGAGTGCTGTAGAATTATCTGAACCTCCTCCCAAACCTTGCTCTTTAGCCTGCTCATGGACTCCCGGTCACAGTTGGCAAATGACATGATCGAGAGTCAAACAGGTGAAACTGAATCATAGGATGCAGCCTGTGGTCAGACAAGTGTCTTTCCTGGCTTCCTAGCTTATATTTAAACTATTTAAAAAAATACCAAGTCTCAAAATTCCACCTACTTTGGGGTCTTCAGGACTATCAGTAGCTCTTTTATGAACACACTGGATTTTTTTTGTTCAATCAAGGTTAAGCTGAATTTCCCTGTACTCTTAATTAAATAAATAGATTTTGTTACATATCTTACACAATTGAACAATATGAATTATCATATGAATTATTTAAATTATAGTAATGTTTTTCATTTTCCCCTTTAATGTGAAGATTACTGGCAGTAATTGCTCTCTCTACATGTTTAAATGACATTGTCGGTAGCTGTAATGTAGGTCTACTCCCAGGAGAGTCAATGCGTTGTTTAGTGACAGCAGCCATGGGAACAGGTGTGGAGTCTCCGACCACACCAATGGTGTTCTTCACAACAGAGTCATCACGGGCCAGCTCTGGCAACATCCTGGGGAAAGACTGAATCAGGCTGAAAAGTTCCCCTGCTTCCACAACGCTGTAAAATATTGTCATCGAAATGTGGCGAAATCATTAAACCCACTCCTCACCACGGCTGTCCCTCTTTGGTGTGAATTGAATCGGAATCTTCTAATATTACCTTTGTGTGTCAGATCAAAGCTGGATAACTTACACAAAAAAAATCACTTCTGGAAACTATTATTTCTATTTATGTCCTGAACACTTTTTCCTGGTCTGTGGTACGGCCATTTTTCTCGCTGAGACATTTTGTGCAGAATCTGTGCATTCCTGGCCCTCGCAAAGCATCCTCCCCGCTGGTGGCAGAAATTATTTTAACTCAGCAGCAATTATCTTTTGTTAATCCATGGCGTAGTGCAATGTATTTTTTTCCACAACAAGCCATTAGTGACAGCTCATTAATCTTCCATGAAAAGAGCTCATCTGCCAGACGCTGGTAAAGGAGGCGACAGGACTGTGGAACTTGCTTTGAGCAACATTAAACAAATACCTGACTAGTGACAGTCCTCCCTGCTCATAAAGCAAAAGCATGACTGTTAACGCTCAAGAGATGCTTCTATTCAGTGTTCAGCTGAACGCTTTTTTCAACCCTCCATCCAAATTTATAAACACTGTTTAACGGTTTTTTTAAGGGACGGCCATGGGGCAATGAAGCGCCATCCTGCCGTCCGCGGTTTCTTTACACCAGTTACAGGGTGTTCTCCACAAAGCACGTCTCTACAAAACTTTGCTCCCTCCCATGATGAATGAATCTGTGGGATGAATTTATACAAAAGCTGCTTTTGTTTATCAATATCAGTTTCTGGTTCTTAAACTATATGTTTGTGCTATATTAGAATATTAAACTAAATGAACTAAAATGTCTCCCTTTGTCTTCGAGTTCCTTTTAACTTGCAATCTTCAACAAGCTGGTTTAAAATAATATTCATGCACATGCTACGTTTTAGCTGTTTCAGTATGTTTTAGATGTTACAGTACATTTTTGCTGTTTCAGTATGTTTTCTGTGTTACAGTACGTTTTTGCTGTTTCAGTATGTTTTCTATGTTACAGTACATTTTTGCTGTTTCAGTATGTTTTCTATGTTACAGTACGTTTTTGCTGTTTCAGTATGTTTTCTGTGTTACAGTATGTTTTTGCTGTTTCAGTATGTTTTCTATGTTACAGTACATTTTTGCTGTTTCAGTACGTTTTAGATGTTACAGTACGTTTTTGCTGTTTCAGTATGTTTTCTATGTTACAGTACATTTTTGCTGTTTCAGTATGATTTCTGTGTTACAGTATGTTTTTGCTGTTTCAGTATGTTTTCTATGTTACAGTACATTTTTGCTGTTTCAGTACGTTTTAGATGTTACAGTACGTTTTTGCTGATGCTCTTACTGCATGCCTTTATTGATGGATTCTCATACCTGCACAGTGCAGTATGTGTACGTCCATTAGGGAAAATCATATCAACTATCATCCTTAAATAATGCACAAACTTCGCTTATTGCACTTAGTGTTTAACTGCACAAAAAAGTTCCATCCATGTAAAGAATCCCAATGCACCGCACGTTGGGAATCAAAAACGATTCTCGTGCCACAACAGTTTTTTTTTTGTTGTTGTTATTGCTGTTGTGCCTTTTTCCTCAGTTTATTATCTCACTTCATAATAACACAACATTTACAAAATTCATATGTTCACATTTCACAGGGAAAACAAGCTCACGCAATATAATTTTTCTCATAGGAAAAAAAAGTATTTTTCAGGAGAAATCATGCAAACCTGCCTGCATTCACTACCTAAGGAAGGCTTTCCAGGGTTTGGCCCCCATGCCCATGCAGGTTGCTGTGTTCCTCCGGACATGCCCAGCCTGACACGGTCCACCTCTGGGGAGGCATCTGGCGGAGGCGTTCCATCCACGCAGCGGGTCCCCGGTCTCTGCCACCCATCCCCCCCCCCCCCCC
>JAOYSI010007303.1:0-12218 GCA_025775065.1 Hiodon alosoides | reverse complement strand
CCCCCCCCCTCCCCCCCCCCTCCCCCCCCGGCCCCCCCCCCCCCCCCGCCCCCCCCCCCCCCCCCCCCCCCCCCCCCCCCCCACCGCAACTAGTGCGCTGTTACTTTCATGTCCAGAGGGAACATTTGCCTTGCGTGACGGGACTTTTCTTTTCTTTTATAGCAATATACTTTCATAAGTGGGTGATGAGTAATGTAAATTACTGCTTTGATTTTATGGCATACACTGTTAAATACTTAAATATACGTAAATATATTTTATTCAACTTAGATTTTTTTTAAATCAAGCAGTAATGCTTTTTCTCCATGCACCTTGGCTGTTCAGCCGAGTCCATTTCCCACTGTTATAACAGTGTAGCGCTGGATAGATACAGTCGCTGCAGCTCTTCCTGTTGAGCGCCTTGACATTGTTCAGCACATGGTGGGCGGGGTGTGGTCATTCTTTGCATAAAAGAATTCAGAATAAATGCAAGGTAAATATTGTAGGGTTTACGGAACGATACTACACATCAGGGTTCAGACAGAGAGTTGGACATCGAGTTCCACAGGAAATTATGCTCTTTATTCCACACATGTGCTTACATCCGCCTTAACAAAGGCAGATCTGGCAGTGAAAAGAACTGCAAACATAAAGGAAAACACAGAAGGCCATCAAACCGGCAAATGAATCAGTCCACGGTGGGGGAACTTTTAACACGCTATTTACATTAATTACAGTTCGGAGGCTATGCTTTCCCAACAGCCCCCTCGGGGATGGCCGAACGCCATTGGCGGGGGAGGCGCTGCTTCCCATCCCCGTTACAATATGAAGAATGAATGTCTTGGACGTCAATAAAGTTGTATAGGAATCTAGCCACTGCTAGATAGGATTAATCAGATTCTGTTGTTGGGAAATTCTCTGTGATGGAGTGCAAAAAACTGATTAATTTACCTTTTAAATAATACGGTTACCCTTGTAACATATAAATCATTTATAAGTCATAACACAAATTGCATCATAGCACAGTTCAACATTACCTCTTTCTCGAATAAAGGAATGTAAACAGTCAAATTTACAACAATATTTATAGAATGTAAAGGCAGGTTTAAACAGGGAACACATAACCTTATGCTGAAGGTTGTCGGGGCTGTCCTGCTATTACATGTGAACAACTGTAAATGTTTGAATAAGGATTGAAGGAATGAAGAGAAGATCTGATGTTAACTGCAACGTGTCTACTGAATGGGTTTATACTTAAATGAACATTCCTTAAATACAAAGAAACACTGAATATTAACGTACTATTCGGCTCATTAATCAATTACTTTCCCAAGATCAGAAACAAAGAACAGTTAAGTTTGGGGGGTCAACCGTCACAACTGGAGAAAGAAGATTGTTCCCTAGTGGAGGCTAAACATTCTTCTTCGATTTGAGACAACCCATACCGTATTATTCCGCTCGTGTTGGGTTCAGCATTAATCGACGGACAGGCTGTTTTATTAAGCAATAAAAAGTATGTCAACAAAATATAAACCGCCTTTTAGGGATCCCCGTCCTGGCTTCACCCCAAACATAACAAATTAAAATAAGAAAGGAAATATATTAACAGTCGAGTCCGTCGGTTTGTCTTCCTTTTCTCGTCCCCGTTTATTTCACAAAAAATTTCACAAAGCCGAAATTTCACAAAGCGGGTCTGAGCGACTGCGGACAAGTTCACCAGATTCTACCTGCTGAACTGTGGACGCAAAGCACACTGGATTAGGAGTGAGAGGACTCCGCTTGTGTAGCGCTCAATGGCTGTCCTCGCGACAGATAAGGCACGGTCACCCATCAGCGATGGTTCACATTTTGTATTGGAAAGGGTATGTTAACCTTGGTTGTTGCATACAGCAGTGGCTCAGAAAACCATATTGTAAAAAAAAATGGAAAGATCTGTCATCACTGCCAGGCTTAATAAGATTGCAGTCACATGTGGTTTGGCATATCTTCTGAGATGTTTCTGGGTTCTTGAGGGATTTAACCCATTGGTGTGAACCAATATTTCAGGGAACCATGTTTATGATAATAACCCAAAGGGATGTGACCACACTGCACTGCACATCTGGGGTTAAAAAATCATTTTTAACTATGAAAAAAACATTCATACTTCATACCTGTATATAGTTTTATTTATTTATATTATTTTTACATGAAAAACTTTAGATAGTTGTCTTTCACACTGTAATGGAAACGCCTGTTCAATATAGAAGCATTAAAGAGATATATATGTTTTCCTTATATCGTTTGGTGATAATGGATGAGAAGCCGACAAGTAGGAACTGAAGGATTTTTGAATGGTCTAAGGCAGTATTGGATTAGTTGACAGAAATATTCAGGAACTGTTCATACACAACAACAAAAAGGCAACATTCAAAGCAAATGCCACAAAGGATCTTTCAAAAAATATTCTTTCCAAAAAGGCATCCATTTACCAGGTTACAATATAACATACAATTATTCAATACAATGTATAACTCAGATTATTTGGCATAGTTACGTAATACAAATTGGATGTAATAAAATATATATTACACAAATATCACAGTGTATTTCCCCCTCCCCCCCCCATTTGTCTTATTCAAATGTGAACTATATCAAATACTTTTTTTGTGGTAGCTTTCTGTGATTGTTACTTTCTTCAAAAATTCCTGAAACCTCTGCAGGAATATGGTACAACTGGTCTCTTCGTGCTCTTCGCATGGTGGGCATTCCAACCTATTCTAGAAAAAGGAGCAAACAACATGGTGACCCGTGTCTTTCACCAGGTAGCTTGTCGCGCAATATATTTTATCAAACAAGATAAAGGTATCTATTTCACTTGGGAAAAAATGTTCTACTGTAGAACAAGATGCCAACCTACAGAACACGTGAATGGAAGTGAAAGTCTTGGTAATCATTTCTTATTTGTATAATTATTATGTATTTTATCCATGTCTAATTAGCTCGGAATTGTCAAGCACCCCAAATTGTAAGCTATACCAAACCCCTCTGATAAAGCCTCACCTGTGGTTTAAAGTAATTTAGAAATTGTGGTAATAAGAACCCATTGTCTATGACATCTTCCTCATATATTGCAACACCTAGCTCTAAAAGATAGCAGTACATGGTCCAATTTCGGCATTTAGCCACCTGGAAAAAAGGGAAAAGTCAGGTAACCCATTGAAACTCATTCTCATTACACCATAGAATGTCTTCCTGGGTACTCTGAATATTTTAAAATGAATACTTACGTAATTGCTCTGAGAATACAAAACGGCATTACAATTCTGGGGGGAAAATTTGACAGTCAATAGTTGTTGGAAGTCGGGAATTGAACACATTTCTGTAGAAGCTGATTTCATTCTGAACCCTTAAACAACATGGCTCCGTCAACATGAACTCTTTTATGACTGACCCCTTAACTGCAGTCAGCTCCCAACAATATCCAATTTTAAAATGTTGTCCACTGAAGCAAAATCAGAATCACAGGCTCACCCTAAGTTCTAGCTGACTGAACCACAACCGGACCTCATCTATGTCTTGGAAGTGTGCCGCTTCTGTGATGGGCATGGACGTGCTCAGGCAGCTGAATGGACAAAAACAAGGCCATTTACCATCATGAAAAGTGTGAATATAAGACATTCCATGCCAATTGTATGCCTTGTTTCCCTTCAAAGTTGTCCATGAGAGTAAGAAGTTCTAGTACCTGAATGTGTTACAAAAAAATGTATGAACTCTGACCTTTACTTGCAGTTGCTGTGCTTTGTTAAGTTTAGGATCCTTACTCAGCGAGATAATAAACTGATCTTAGAAAACAAAATACCATACCACCTGGTGAGGTGGGCTAGGAGTTTAGTCAACCGATGCTTTTGACCAAAGGGTAAAACCAAAGCCTTGAATTGGCACTATCCCCATATCTAATTCTGCATGTACAGATATTCAGTAAGGTGCAGAAGTGAATCTCATTCATGAAAAAACCATAGACATGCTGCGATGTCCACATGCACGGTCTGGCGGTGGTGCCACCACGCGGCACCGAAACAACCAAGCACTTCATTTTATTCGCAGTGGAGGAAAAACTCATATCCCGCGGACAAGCATGGCACGTTCACGATACTACACGTTGCAGGGCAGCTAGATTTTCATTTTTTTTTACACAGACTAAAAGCCGATCAACCAGCTTCAGAAAAATCTTTTAATACGATTATGAATAAGATTTTAGCACCGGGGGTTAATTAAGCTTTTTCATTATTAAGTTCTGATGCAGTAATTTAAAACACTGAGTCATTCGACATTACTTGTTCGTGATATTTGCAGTGTGCTGATTTTTAGAAGATGATATACCTCAGTGCAAAGAAAGCAATCCAAACCTCACATTTAGATGGGTAGTCCTGGCAATAGTGAAACCACCAGAGGAAACAGACACATCTCACACTTTTCTGAAGAAGAAAAAAAATCGCAATAAGCAATTTAATGAATGGCAAACGCTGTGCGGCATTCCTTACACAGTACGTAATTAGCTTTCACTTTTTATGTAAAACATTGGTTCTTAAAACATTAACCAATACGTATCCAGAATATGTAATGTGGACCGCATATTAAATAAATAAAATATATGTGAGTAATTGAATAAGCGAATGTGTACACGAAAATCTTTCAAACCCCAGTGTATTCACGAAAATCCGTCGAACAAAGGGCTTTCAAAATTAACACCTCAAATCTCCAATTATAAAAATAAATTGCCCACTATTACGTTATTGTTATATTTCACGAGCGCAAACAGATCGACGTTTTTACGTGACTGAATTACCATTCCCTTTAGCTGTGTTTCACTATAAACAACAGTGGTTTCACTTTCACATTAAATGAAAAATTACGAAGTGATTATCCTGAATGTAAAAAAGACAGGCAATATCCTGATGTAAAAAAACAGGCAATATCGAATTCGAATCAGTAACACCAGCCCATCATAATCGACAAGAAGCTTTATTGTAAACTCCATTTACAAATGACCCCAAATTTATTCGTTCGTCACACATTTTTAGTTTGAAAAATTATTATGAGGAAACTTCCACTTAGAGGAAAGTCCAGTGTGACTAAGTGTAACATTTTAAGTGGTACGGCATATTGTTAGCACATATATTTATTTTTAGAAAATTCGCTAAAAAGGTGGAAGAATAACGGGTTGTTTTCACCGTGACAATGTATTCACAGCGAACATACGGGCAAGCGTCAAGAACGCATTGAAACGTATTATTTTGACAGCTTGCTAAAATGACAGGGCCACTTCTCAGTAAAATAATAACTGCAGGTATAAACAAAGATGACAAGATAAATATTTATTACAAGATAAACACGTACCTTCGTGTAGCAGTTCTTTAGTAGAATACGAAGCCATATACAAACGAGGAAAAGTGAAATCAAAAAAGCGTTCATTCGAACCGTCTCGTTTACTTCACAATAAACAATTTCGACCAGAAAAAACTGTCATGTTTCCTCAGCATCGTCCGAGTTTTAACTGTGGTGTATCTGGGGTAATATTCTGCTTTTACTTTCCCTGAGCAAAAGATGTTTAACAACCTAAATTCCATGAGTTTAAGATAAACGAGACCTGCAACCCGCGAGCATAATGAACGCCATGACATGACACGATTATCAATCAATCTAATCTATGTAAAGCTCCCTCTGCCGTCGGATTTACTAAATCGTAAAGTTGTCCTTACCAATGCCAGTTGCATACATAAGTAACAAACCACAGTGCAGGATCAATCCTGCGACTACGTAATCACTTAATTGTATCATGTTAATACGGAACCTGAACTCTCAATCACGTGATCCGTTCAATTATGATGGCAATTATTCCAAGTTGCCATTTGCTTAAATAAATAAATAAATAAATAACCTATACATTTTTCCCATTTACAGATTTACATTAAAATAATTGCTTAGCAGACGCTTCAAAGCGACTTACAGAGCTTACATTTTTAAATTCATCCATCTGGATATTTTACTGAAGCAATTCAGTTTAAGTACCTTGCTTAAGGGTACAACCCCTTTCAGTTTCAAGCCTGCCACCTTAACTACTACACCACCATTGCCATTCTAGGAACAAGATTAACCCACAGGCTAAAATACCATGAACCCTGGATAAAACAACAAAGTAAATATAGGGAAAATATAGAGAATGACACCTCTTACATTTGAAAGTTTTTTCTTTCAGCTCTCAGTGGATTTATGAATTATAGTTTATATATTTAAATATCCTAACTCTGGTGTTAGCAGGCATTTCTGGCGTTTAAGTCATCTCTCAATAGCTGGACAATTAAACATTTACAAGACACTTTACAAGAGTCATTATGCCACAACAGGTTTTAAACTCATGTGACAGCACTGCCACGAAGGGAAATGCAGAGAAAATGTTTAGAAGGGGTGACAGCCCTGTTGGGGAGGCTGTCAATGAGACTTTGGTCTGGAAATGGTGTAAAGGTGTAAACATGTGTAAACGTGTTCACGTCAAGTTCAGGGTTTATAAATCAAAAACTACGTGTGTAAGCTTAACGTTATACGAATGAGGCCACACGATCGAGAAAAATTGGCAAGGTCCACTTAACCCGGTTTTCTAATGAACTCCCATCCAATTGGGGGCGCTGGTCTATTAACGTATCCTATAGCGACACAGCTAGGGTTGCCATGTATGATGACATTTCCTCATTTTGATATAATGTCTGAAGGTTTAAATTGCGGATTCGGTGCCGCTGGTAACGTTGGGTTAAAACGGCTATTTTTCCCCATTCCTGTCTGACAAAGAAAGTTATTTCGAGGAAGGGATGGTTAGGCAGTTATTTAAATAGGCTTTTCTGTTTAAATATTTTATTTTATTGTTTTTTTTTTTTTAAACATATGTCTTACGTATGGCCGGGGTCCTTATCTTTTCATTGGCAAATTGTGCGCAGGAGCTATCAGCTTTTTTATGGGGAAAACAATTTAGTAGAGAACGAGTTTTAGGGAACAAAGTACAAGTTTAGTATTGGAATTTTGGATTATTTTAATGTCGTAACATTTTTTTAAATATATAATCTTAACATTAAATTGTTTATGTGCGGATTATTGTCATGTTTATGATGAATTAGTCGGAATCAGTCGACGGAACACACGTATCCGTTTTTTGGGCGGGGAGTAACTCGCCTCAAAATCCTACAGTACGTTTATGTTAAACTACTCTGGAATATCTATATAACAAAAAAAATTATGTTACTACCTTAGGTTGCTTTCAAATGAGCTAAACTCAGATCTGTAAACCTAAGGATCTAGATAGAGGGTTAAACATTTGCAGTGAGGATTACAATCGCAATGTCTGGCAATCTCCTAACACAGCTAACAACATTGCAGGCCGTACGGACAGGAACACCGACATGGTAACCTGCAGTTCCAAAATCGACGTTTCGTAAAGCAACCAGACGTTCGATGGATCTGGTTATTTCTTAACTTATAAGAAAGATTTCCTGCCACATTCACCGTTGTCTAAACGAAGTGAAGAGGAGGCCAAAGTGAAATTATTAAAATCTCAACGGAGACGGTGGAGCGTGAGGCAAAGAGGAACATTCTGTAACCTCCGAATTATGGCAGTGTCCCTCATTCAAGCCTGCCGCAGTCTGGCTCTGTCAACATGGCTGCTGTCCTTTTGTTTTGTACATTTGCTGTGTCTGGACTTCACTGTGGCAGAGAAAGAGGAATGGTACACTGCCTTTGTTAACATTACTTACCAGGATCCCACAACTTCGGAGATCATAACAGAGAAAACAGAGTGCGGCCGCTACGGCGAACACTCTCCAAAGAAGGATGCCAAGGGGCTGGTGGTAATGCCCTCCTTTTTGCACGACAGACTGGCTTGCGATCCGAACACAAAATTTTCGGTGCCTACTCACAGCGGCCCTTGGATAGCTTTAATAATGAGAGGGAACTGCACGTACAAAGATAAAATCCGACATGCCGCTAACCAGAACGCGTCTGCGGTAGTTATATTTAATGTGGGCGCCAGTAATGCCAATGAAACCATAACAATGCCCCATCCAGGTGAGTTACTGCAGCTCTCTAGGCGGCTGATTATTATATTGCCTCCGGTATGACTAAGATAAGTGTACCACAACATTTGCATTAAGTCTGATAACGCCTCAAGCAAACGCTTGCTTCATTTACTCGGTTGTTCAATTCGTGTTAGGTTCATGTGCAGTTAACCACCGAACTAGGATAGCCAAGCACAGGTTTTTATATTTCGCCAGTCCTTACGTAGTGGATGGGTGTATTAAGGTTTTTCCACCGGAATTTAACTAATACGTTTATATTAAACTACTGTCTTATTATGCCATTCAACTCGGTTCGTTATTTAGGTGCCATGGTTGGCCAGTTTGTATTTTTACGTATTAATCTGATAGATTAACTAGTTTTGTTTACTTAAAGAGTAAATAGCAGCTGGTGGTGTAGTGGTTAAGGTGGCAGGCTTGAAACCGAAAGGATTGTAGAAATGTAAACTCTGTAAGTCGCTTTGGATAAAAGCGTCTGCTAAGCAACACAAATGTAATAGAGAAATGTATTGGTATTATGTATATGTAATATCCATAGTTTATGAAGGGAAGGGGTAACTAGGGTAGTCCAGCTTATGGTGTCGTTCCCTGTCAAATCCTCAGCAATGTGAAAGTGGGAGTCCAAAGCCATTTCATTTAAACTTCTAGTCTGAGTTATAGCATAAAGTTTTTAATAATATGTATTTTATCATTTAGATATTTCATCTAATTAAATCTGCTGGGGGGGACAGCAGTTCCATCCTGAATGTTATGGTAGAGCTCATTGAGAAACTGTAGTAAATAAAGCTTACTTAATATTAAATATTTTGGGTAATTTTTTCCTGAAGAACAGTTTGCCCTCATTTGCTTAGGTTTTTTTTAAGGTGGGTGGTTTTTCATGGTGTACAGCCTAAATGGTATATACCAGTGATTTATTTTTGTCTTCCTAGCCTTTCATCGGTAAAAGTAGTATTTTCGAATACCTGTTTGGCAGGTAAATGCCTGCGTTTGAAAGAGAACTTTCGACAGGAAGACACAAATGGAGAAATGTGGACATGGTGGAGAGAATCCTAAAGTCATTCATGTACAGTGACGGTGAACTCCGCTGATATAGGGGAATCCTCGTATCTTGTTTGATGTGAATTTCCTGAAAGGCAAGCGTGGCCTGACTCAAAAGCACAAGCTCAGTCTCCGTTCCTTAGTCCAGGTTATAGAAATTCTCGGAAGCCGTCAGCTTGGACAAGATGAATGGCATCTGTCTTCACCGCTGCGGTTCAACCTGTGCGGCTGGGTTCGAGGTGTCCCTCAGGTTGTTGGCGTGGCACAGGGGACCTTTTTTGTTGCTAAGGCTAATTGCATCTTTTTGGGACAGGTGGAGGCACCTGTTATTGCCAGTCTATCATTCTCGGTATAGGACATATGGAGGTTTGTGGTGTGGCTCTACTCTACAATTAAATAGTATATCAATGGATCT
The DNA here is from genome assembly GCA_025775065.1 of Hiodon alosoides. Taxonomy (NCBI): domain Eukaryota; kingdom Metazoa; phylum Chordata; class Actinopteri; order Hiodontiformes; family Hiodontidae; genus Hiodon; species Hiodon alosoides. The sequence goes on along the minus strand of JAOYSI010007303.1, from coordinate 2,687 downwards.
GCTGACAGGCCATGGGATTGGCACATATTGTGTGGTTCACGTTCCTTGAAATAAGACTCCAAACGCGTGTGCGTGTGCGATACTTGTTAACACCAGGAAAAAATGCCTATGTCATCTTGGAAGATTTCCATCGACTGTTGGGCCTCCCCACGTCTTATGTCATATTGACATTTATCTGGAGGTTGAAAATTTGCAGGTTGATTTGATGGGTAAAGGTCTTTTCGGATTTTTATTTTCAATTAGTCTCCTTATAAATGCAGGTTAAAAAATGGCATGGAGTAAATGCATTTGCCACTCTCTGTGAGAGTTCTGTTCCACCTTGTCTGAAAGAGGGCGGAAACCCAGAAAAAGTCAAGAGGCGGCCAGCCCTGTCAGGTGTCTGATGGGGATTTAAATGGGTGGTGCTGACAGGCGGCCTGGTGCAACCTCTCCTGACCCCTGTCCCTCCCCCCTGTCGTCGTGCCTCCCTCCCTCTCTCTCTCTGCGCTTCTCCCAGGGTCCCGCAGCGCTATGTCAAGACGAAAGAACTGCGGCTGCTATTCCTGGCGACGCTGGCCAGCCTCCAGCACGGCTCAGGCTGCTGTCGTCGGGTTTGACGCTCTTGAGACGAAGCGACTCGGGGAGCGGGCTGGATTGAGGTGGAGCGGTAGAGTTAAGGGGTGGGGAAAGGCGTCATGTTTCGCCGGACCCCCCCCCCCCGCACAGTACTGCGCGTTTCTCCGCAGAGCAAGCCACCCAAAGGAAACTTCACCTCTTACCGAAGTGTGCAATCGGGTGCTTGACCTGTAGTGTGCACAAGCACCGCTGACTGTTGTCTATCAAGTGTTTCTGTGCCAGTATGTTGAAAAGTGCCTCGCAATTTGGATCTGCTTCCACACCTAGAATGACTGTCATCTGAGCATTCGAACGACAGCCCTATGAACCCCAACCGGGTCTGATCTTTCAGATAGCGACGTAATTTCCATGGCCAGTCGGTGACGTAGTAGTTGGCTATGCTGTGCTGTTCTCACAATTCCCACTGGCTTGCAGCAAATTGCCTAGATGTATGAAGAAACTAGCGAGTAGGTATGTCTACAGCAAGGTTTGGCTGTGAAAAATCATTTTCTGGTTCATTGTACCTTCTGCTATTTTTTTTCAGTTCCTTTCCTTTGACTTAACCACATAGAAATAATCGGAAGTTGAGCGCGATCACTTCTCTTTCGCAAGGTTCGAGGAATCGCCCAATAGAAATCGATAGTGCCGCGGCTCTTTGTGAAACGCTGAGTGAGCAAAAGTAATTTCCCGCCTTTCGGCTCTGGCTGTTGCTGAATGTTACCGGTCTCTGACCATCCTCCTGATCCTACCCCACCCTGATTCACCGAAGACCCCAGATGGTCACATTGGTTTATGCAGATTATGTAATCTGTGGTTCTTTAGTAGCCCTAGCTCTTAAAGCCCATGGATAAAGGGGTGTATTTGCATGTACGCGATATATTTATCTGTCGCAGAGGAAAGGTATATTTAGTGTTCCTTAAATTCCATTTGGCATTTTGTGGTCCTTCCTGCAGGAGGCAACTGATTGGGTTGGTTGGATGTAGTGTTTCTGGCCTCTTATTTATAAGCCATCCATGTAATTGTAATGGTCCTGTTATCCTTCACGGCAGGCTTTGAGAGCAGAGATTGTGTTAAATGGGCAGAAGGCGTTGAACAGATTCTGTTGGGTAACTCTCAGTCGTGCCGCTTACTGTGGTCATTTATCCTCTGGATTAGATGTGTGATCAGCTGATGTGCACAGGGGCGTTGTGCGGTTCATTGATCGGTTGTCACATTCGCCATTGTGGGTTACACTGCAGGAACTGGGCCCAGAGGCGTTCCTCCCGTCAATCTAAAATTAGCATTTCTCTTTTAAATTTGCAATGTAAAAGATAACGCCATGCAACACGGCAGAGAAATGGGCGTCTCTTTCGTCTTTCCCTCTTTTCCGATTTCAAAGTTGTGCTCATGTGGTTAACTGCAATTAAAAAACTTAAATTTAACCTAGGTGCTTGGTGCTTCAAGTCAGCATCAAGTTTTTAACATCTGCTCTCGTGTAGCGGAAATCAGTGACGGCTGAGAACGCGACAGCCTGCAGAGACGGCTGACAGGAGGACCACATTGGGGCCGGGTTAGCTTCCCTGCTTGGCAGTGTTGAGCTCTGTGTTTACAGGGTCATAGAGTGGAAAAAAGCCCTGGAGTCTGCGAGAGCGGGGGCGGAAGATGATTTAGCATCTTCTTCTTAGGAAACGGACGTGATTACAGAGAGTACACCACAAAAGGCTAGTTAAGGGTCGGCAGTTGGCAGAAACATGGAACTCCTGGTTTGTGTCTGTGGCTGGTTGGGGGCACTGGGCAAGGTGACAACGTAAAGGGGTTTGAAGATCCAACCAGGGAGAAAGTGCTTGAGAAGGGATAAGGGCCTCGCATTGATTAGTACTTCTTATAAAGTCAGTCGAATGGCATCCATCAAAAGGAAGAAATCTGTAGTTCGCAGGATATCAGCCACCTGTAGTTTTATATAAAAGCAGGCCTAAATCATGACGTTTCCTCCACCATACTTTACGGTTGGGATGATGTTTTCATGATGATATGCCATGCCCTTTCTACGCCAGATGTAGTGCTGTGTGGTTCGTCCAAATAGTTCAATCTTAGTTTCATCAGTCCACAAAACA
>JAOYSI010007302.1:0-12220 GCA_025775065.1 Hiodon alosoides | reverse complement strand
TTTCTTTTCTCTCTCTCTCTCTCTCTCTCTCTCTCTCTCTCTCTCTCTCTCTCTCTCTCTCTCTCTCTCTCTCTCTCCCAGCCTTCCCCCTCGTATCCGTTGTTATAAATCTCCTATCAGCATTTGGATTGCAGCTTTCCTCTAGTAAGTTTTGACTACCTGCCACATTCCATTTTCCGATTTGACACAGAAGAATGAACCGTCCGACCTTCACTGCAGCCCATGGTAAACAACCGGCAGCTTTGAGGTCAATGGCGTTGGCGAGGTTCACTCAGAGTTGTTAGCTTATCCACTGGCTCTTTCAGGCAAGTGTTGTCAGGCGTGGACCTCTACCTGGCTTGCCTCCTTGCTCCCCCCTCAGGCCAGCCACTTAATTGCGTTTTTTTCTTCTGTGTTGCTTAAGTCCGGAGATGCGTTAAATTGCAGTAAATGGCTAGTATTGCTGACCTCTCTGATAAGTTAAGGGTTTTCTCACTTTTAAACTAGACTTTTTTTCAGCAGTATAAGCCGCCAATGAAAACCCTATCAAATTGTGAAGTCCTAGACGCTGGGCTGTATATATATATATATATATATATATATATATATATATATATACACTTTTGTAGTTTAAGAGCTGCATATTCGATCGGCAGTTCCCTCAGATCGCATTACTCACCGATCCAAACCGCTTTCACATCCCCCAGGGTAGCCATCAGCTTTAATTTAGATTTGAAACACCAATGCATCTCAAATAAAGGACACCTACAGTCCATACGCTTTCTTCTTCTTCCTGAGAGCCGGGCCGGTGCACCACAAAAACGGAAATAAAAAACCATAGTGACATATGGGCTGTCATTTGACTGACGTTCCCCCCTCGTCCAGACAGGCAGGTGTGGTAAACCAGTAATCACATGCTTCCTCGTCCACACGACCGGACAGGCATACTAATAGTCTCCTCTCTTCATAAATGCGTTCTACGGCCAGTCACAAACCTTGTACGTTCTCCAGACGGCTAGGCACGGCATAGCTGAACCTGGCAGACTTTAAAAAAAAAAAAAATTCCCAGGCAGAGGTTTCATTATTTGATGCCTGAAAACTCATACACCTGTCTAGAAAAATACAGACAGGTATTAAGGCAGGCTATACTCTTATTTTACCATGTGCACTCACCCCCTTCTTCTTCCATAGTGAAAACCAAGCCAGAGAAACGTTTATCTCATTCATACTGTCCATTCTCATGTTTTTTCAATAATCAGGACAGATTTGACTTAGATTCATGGATTCGTCACCTTGCATGTTCAGTGTGGGCAGTATATTACCCATTAAACAAAGGTTAAGGGGACTGTGGTAAGCCGTTCACATTGGTAATGAAATTAGTTAAATCCGTATATGATTATATTAGCTACACTGTGATTCGATCCTTAGCACTGGAAAAAGGGGATACTGTATTTATAAAAGCTTTTCAGTCACTGGAACACAAGTTTCAGAGTAGACAGCAATGTTGAGAGAAAAAAATTGCATAAAAAATTCTACCGACTTCAGCTGTCTCACTAGAATGGGTTTTGCGGTATTCTCCTAATTTTCACATTACACATGCGTAGTTTAGGAACAATACTGCTCATTTCGACGCAAAAACTTCTGGGTCACTCTGAAGGGCTTTCGAAGTACTTCAACTGGTGTCAGTTAATCTGCATGACACACATGACTAGATGTATTGCTTAGTGATGAGTCTGGTGACCTGGCTCTACCAGGATTAATTAAAATTGTTATAAGGATGCAACAAGTCTCGGTCTGGCCCTTTGCTGCGGTGGGATTTCTTTAGCATTAATCTGGCTCTGGACCGAAGCAGCACGGTGTGCTTTAGTTAATTTTATTATTAATGCATAATTGGATAATTTGGATTATTGCCTCTTACAGACTGTGATGAACATACCAAGCATTCCTAAAATATAAATTTAATTAATGTCGTATTCATAGTTGGTGGAGCCAAAGTATGTTTTTATTGCGATTGGTCCACAGTTAATTAAATCTTGTGTCACAGTTTTTTTTCCTTCTTAATAAAGTTCCCAAATGTACATTTTCATTTGTTTCCAAAAAATGGTTTGTGCTTTATGTTTTTTGGTATACTTAAGTATCGTCTAAATACAGGAATGTCACAAAAAGCTCATAAGATTTGTGACTTTATTAATAAATTAATGCTTAAACGCTTAGAATACATCCTGGGAACATTGATGACAATCGTGCACTGACCAGTCGAGGGGCCGTGGGTGTCATCAGTGAGGCCTTTCTGCCTGCAAAATCTGTGGGAGACGGGACTATTCAGGCCCTATGCAAGTGCACCCAAGCCTTCACATCACACAAAGGCCATGCAAGTCTTTCTGAGATGCTATACAAGCGGGAAACGCTCCTGATGACGGACACTTGGAGTAAACTCTGTGGACTTTTGTTTTTCATGCCTGATTATCATGGCATTCCTTCCTGTCTCCTGAGAAATTCCAGAAAATTCCGAGTTTATTTGGTTCCAGCTTTTCTAAAATGTTTTATATAACCCCTCATTTTTGTTGTGTTATGCTTGTACTTTTATTCAACTTTATTTTATTCTTTTGTTTCATCTGTTGTGTAGGCGTCTCTTTCACTGTTGATTACACCCAGAGATACTGTTTATTAAGTATTATGTGGGTTTGGCGTGGTTTACTGATGAGATGAAGCTGCAGTAATTGAATTGCAGTTATACAGGGATGGTTTTGATATTCGGAACATTTTGAGATATCAATTGTTGGCATAATAATCTTGCCAATTAAAGAAACCGCCATGTAATTTCGGACTTGTGCGGTTCTTTTGGAGGACGCCCGGGCGCCGAAGCGTCCTTGTCTGGTCGGTTTTTCCCCCGCATCACCCTGGCGATAAAACCGCAGAAAATCACAGAAGCTGAGCCTCAATAGGGGAGAGCATACCATAGACTCCAGGGTTTTCTTCTTTTTTTAAGGTTCATTGGTGGAAAAGTGGAGGGATGATTTACTTTGTCATGAACATTGATTTTTTTTTTCTATATTGCGCTACAGTGTAAATGTAATAAACGGAAGAGCAGTTTTCCTCCAAGGCCCGCAGTTATAAAAAGTAAATCAAACACAGACTTTGGGTCAAAAAATATTATTATCTACATCCCATTTAATCTAAATAAAGAGTTTAAGTTTGAATGATTTAAGTTTACTAGGGAGAAATCTAACTGCCGCGCGAGAAAATGGCAAAATGGCGTTTCACGAAGTCAAATGCATGTGGAATAGCTTGTATTAAATTTTGCAATATTGGATCACCAGAGGGACCCTGTGTTCAGTGGATAAATCAAATATGGCACTGCAAAAGACATTTAATTCCGACATGATTGCTTATTCTCTACTCTAGCTCTGAGTGCCACCTCTACCCGCCTGCTCACACATACACCAACGGATCGCAAGCGTCATCCGTGCCACCACTTTAAACAAGACCAGGGTCGAGTGGTGGAAATTCGCTGAAACGGCAACATTTTCATCATAGAATGGTGACAATACAAGCGTAAAATACGCATTCATCGTCATGGTGATGTTTTTATCGATTAAAATAAAATTCATTTTACGGACAATTTCGAAAAATATGTTTAATTTATTTCAGGACGTTCAGATGGCACCTCAAGGTGTACAATTTGTCTTAGTGAGAGAAAATAAAAACTCTATTATTCAGAGGCAGTCGATGTGCTGAACATACATCATGCTAACCATGACTAAGATTGTTTTTTTGGATTGTGTTAAGGTTTGCGAAAGGTTTTTTTTAATGTGTGAACCAAACCACGTCTCTGTGTGAACCAAACACATCTCTGCAGTGTATCTACTAGTCCCACTACATATTTCAGCAATAATCTAGTATATGACAATAAAATACCACAGCTAGAAAAAAAATTGGAAAGATTTGTATGTGTAATGTCAAAAAGACTATCTCCTAAGAACACTTGTGTCTTCAGTGAGCAAAAGAGTTGTATCTAATATTTCATCTGGAATGATAAATTGAGTCTATGTTCTTGCACAAAACCAATTACATTTTTGCAATAAATATTTAATGCAGGCACACTACAATCCGTGGTGAGGCACTGTGAAAAAAAAAGTATAATGTTCTGTATGACAATCAGTCCAGAACAAATTCAAGCTTCAAGAAGTTTATTTTGCACAAGTCAGGCTCGGATTGGAAAAACTGAGAAAACTGAGAACAAATAATTAATTATCGTTTTCCTCCGTTTTACACGCAGTTTTTTTTTACAAAACATCAAGCTGTCCCCATAGTTATTTTCTTCAGAAAAATAACATAGAGAGTAAAAAAAAAAAATTGTCCTTCGATCATATGCATGTGTGTTTATGTATGCATTTAAAAAACAAATCTCTGACTGCAAGAAGAATAACAAGATAAGAATAATAACGGAAGAAGAATAACAATTCAGAACGTCTATGACCCTGGGCCGTCTGCGCAGATTAAACCTCAGTGAAGTACGAGGATCAGTATTCGCTGAAAGCCAGGCGGGCGATCTCTGGTAAATGAAACTGAACGCTGGCAGTTGTGACTTCCGAAACAAGTTTTGCGTCTCGTCGGTGCGTGGGGTCTTTTTTCAGTGTTGGCTTTCCTCCCTCCTCCCGAGACGCGCTCTGCCCCGTTTTTATGAATTCCGATAGGCTGGCCTTGTTGAGGAGATGAGGATGCCGCAGGTCCTCGGGGGGAATCATTAACAGCTGGAGAGTGCATATGCAGGGCATTGGATCGGATTAGTCCTGACAACCACTGTTGCTGAAAACTGTTTGAGTGCATTTACTCGGTTGCATTTTGACAGCATTTTGACATTAACTGTTGGCAAACTTAAGACCCACGTGCACCTTCAGCCAAGGACATAAATCTCTGCAGGTATATATATTTGCAATGCATCGGTGGGCAAAGGTGGAGTAGCTAGGCCTCACTGCCTGACTCCATGTCATAATGCACCTGTTAATTGGGCGATTGGAGTGTTTAGGTTCTGACCAGCCAAGATTCTTCTCCAACAGGGACATGGGGACACACACACGCTGAGTCACACACTCACAGACACAGACGCAGACATCTCCTGCACCTGGTTCATGTTGTCATGCAAGTTCAGGCATTAAACGAACGGCAGTTTTTTAAATTTAATATAAACTCAGGGCTGCATGAGGAGAAATGTTTTTTATAAATCATTTTTTGAAAGAGCACTGTTTTTGTGGGTTGTGTCATGGAGAAAACGCCTCCCCTTCCTGACTTTTTTTCTACCGCTTGTGACACAACCGATTGTTCTTAGTAAAGACAAATGCTTTAAGCCGGCTGTAGTTCTGTATCAGCGTTTCTTCATGGTCAATAGCATTGCCACACTTGGTCATATTTTGCAGGTTTGTCCCTATAGCATAAGGTCAGAGCACAGGTCCTGCTAGCATGTTTTGGGTTTTTTTATTTATTATTTGTTAAATGTTTTCTTTCATTGGAAAGATTTCCCCGCCCATTTTAGGGTGAGGTTGCGATGTTAAAACATATAATAAATGACTATTTACGATACTGTCATTAACAAAAGCATTCACATATGTCAGTTACTCCGTATTTACATACGCAACTATGCTCAACTTCTCTAGACATGTGTTTGCCTTTGGTCTTCGTACAATTTTGTCGATATGTTTTGGAAATTTATTTTCCTCTGCCAATTTTTTTCTAACATTTGTATTCGTAAAAGATTTATTTTAGTGTTATCAAAAACTAAATGTAGGTCCTCAAAATGCTTCTCTTTTGCCCAGTACCCTTCACCTTTTATTTTTGTAAATTTTATTTTATAAATCAGTCAAAAATCACAAATTTTGTGCACCTCTATTAATGCCTATTCCGTTCGGATATGCACCCTATTATAAATTCCTGAGTTGCTTTTTAAGCAATGTTTCGGTGCCCAGAATTACCATATCTATTTGAAAGAAATACAACACAAAATACAATTCATTCTCAGTTATTTCCAAATCAATAATATATGCTTTTCCGTTTTCAATATTATAACAACCTCATGCCTCATACTGAGTTTGAGGACGGTAGAAGATCAGCAAATTATCATCATGCTCGCGCAGGAGGATAGCAAAACAGTTTAACAGACCGTGTGCTTCCTGAATTAGACACGAGCAGAACATGATAAGGCCCTACTCCGATGTCAGACCTGAACAGCTGCTTAGCCCTTATCTCCATGTAATCTGGAGCTACCTACAATAGCATGAAACAGCACGACTGTATCTCTGTGCCCTCAGAGGCAGACCTCACTAACACACACTGCCAGGGCATAAAGGAACGTGCTTCCTGTAATGGAGAATTATTCTAAAACGGCAAACAGGCCAGAGCTGGCGTTAAACGGAACAAACAGGCAATTTGCAGCAAGTATGCTCTGAGGCGAAGAAAGAGCAGTATTATGAACTGGGTATGAATTACCTTTGGATACATTTGTATATCTGTTTGTGTTGTGTTATAGAGTAATTTGCTTTCAGAGCTTCATCAGGACAAGGACGTTTTGATAGGACTCACTCAAAACCAGGGGGAAGTCATCACAAATCACCTTGATAATTCCATCTCTTTGTTCACAGTATACACTGCACCGTCTTCTCCAGGCAGATCGCTGTATAGAGGCTTATATTAAACTGGTGCAAACATGGTGACAATAACTGAAGTAGTATTTTCTAAAAGCAAACAACTGGATTTACCAAGAATATTTTTTTTTTCATTTATTCCTACAGCATTCATTATGTAGAGGATACCTGTTGTGCATATTGACTTTAAACCTAATAGTATCTCATTAAAGGGGTCAGGATAAGGATTATAACAACACAACACAGGTGTTTTAAGACATTCAATTACCTCAAAGTACTAAAGTCTAAATAATTCCATAGAGGAACATGCAATATGTGGTCATGGAGCATGAAATTGAGTCTTAAAAACATTTTGTGTGACTGTGTGTGACTGTGTGTGTGTGTGTGTGTGTGTGTGTGTGTGTGTATGTAAAGGTACGGAACTGGATTTCCTTGGATTTATTTCTTTCCAACATAAGATAACCGCCAACATGTTTGTAAAAAAGGTAAGTTATGTATGTTCTTTAATCAACAGGCTAGACAGAATAATGAAGACTTCTTGGTATATCCCAATATTTTGACCTGGAAAACAAACTGATCTTATCATTGCAAACCTAAGCTCTCGGTCAGGAAGATGATGCCAGGTACACATCAAAGTGACAAATTTGAATGTTCAAAAAACAACCATTGCACCATATTGAGCAGGTTGGAATAATTACAGTAAAAATATGATCGGATTCTGTCTGTAAAACAAACAATCACATTTCACTTGCCCCCTTCATTACTGTACCGCTGTAGAAACCGGGCCTTTTTGTAAACAAAGTCATTAAAAAGAACAATATGCAAATTGCTGAAATTATGGCTGAAATTATAACTTACTAAGTTAGAAGTATAACTTACTAAATTACTAAACTGGAAGTATTTAATAATATATAATTTAGTGCTATGGGGTATCATCGTTGGAAGTACACATGTCAATCAGTGCAACTAACATGGCTTACAGAAGAAAGACTTCTTTTGCTTCACAAATGCTCTAGAGGTAATTCAGTGATTCCCAGAGGGCCCTGATTTGTTATGCTTGTGGTTTTATATCTGTTATTCTAATGTTCTACTTCAGGGATCAAAGAGGCAACCGTAACCCAGTGGCGTGCAATGCCGCATGTTCTTAATGGGACAAGTGTAAATGCAAATGTTAAAACGGGGAGAGAAAAGGGGAGACACTTTTCTCTCAGCGCCCCTTAATTCATGTTTTATAAATGGTCTGTGGATGCATAGAGTTATAACTGAAATGCAGTATAGACAGATTAATCAAATCTAAAACTGTACGGTAATGTAACTAGATGGAGTTCAGGTAATACAGTTCAGGTTGATGTAAAAGTGTGCCAAGAACAACTTTAATATATTCTCTTTATATAAATATAGACTTTTTATATATAAAAATTTTATATATATTATTGCAGTTGCTGGAAAATGTTTTTGTAAATGACTAACTTTGCATTCAGCTAGGAAATACGGAATTTACAAAGATTAGGACAAAAAGTTTAGGACAAAAACTATATAAAATTTGCCTAGTTCTCGGTCGTTAATGCATACACGGCAATTTGTTTCACCAGACTAGCATAACATAAAAAAGCCGTCTTGTTTGGGGATCCATTTTGGTGCAGGGTCCTGCAGGGTTTTCTGAAAGGATGTTATGAATACATTTAGTTGATGGTCAAGTTCTTCCACGCTATGTGCCAGATCAAGCATGGTCCTGATGTGTGGTTTTCCAACTATCAGCAGGTTTTTTAATTCGACAGCGACTTTCACTGGCCTCACCCTTTCAACCCTATGGACCAGTTCGACTTCATGCATGTTACGTTTGTAAAGCCAGTTGTTGACTTCACCAACACTGAATGATACTTAATGCTTGCTCAATAAAGTGTATTATTTAACAGTCACGGTCATGAACTCTGTATTTAATGTGGGCATGAAGAATTAAGAAATAGAGGAAGTAGAAAGGAAAGGAAAGGAAAGGAAAGGAAAGGAGTAATACACTGTTTTTTGGGCGATTTCTCCCAGAAGGAAACGCTCCACCATCATCCATCTGTGTCATGCTTCACTCTCGGGTGTTCTCCTGTCAGATATGTCTGATATTAGATATTAACAATTAGAGGAAAAAACTAAATATGCCAGGTATATTGAATTGACCTGTACTTTATTTACTATAAAACAATTAGCCAATAAATACATTATATATATATATATATATATATCCCACAGGACAGGGTCAGCTGTCTGTAAGTAATTTTCTCTTGGGTTGCAACAACCCCATCCAAGTTGTTACAGACAGAGGGTTCTCCGACATTGCTTATTCTTATTCTTTTAAGCCATCTGTACAGAACTGCACCCGGTGACATGCCAGTCAATTTCTGGTTCAGCCGCTCTCCACCAGGCCTCCCCCTCAGCTACTTTAGGCTGAATTAATGCAGGTAAGAGCACTCTATCTCTCTACCACGCCACAGGTCCAGAAATGCAATTTGTGGGGAAAGAGGAAATGGCTTCTTGGCTTCTACAATAAAGCAGAGGAAATCATCCGTACGTATTAATATGGGATATTTGATTGAAGTAATTGAACAATGCCACGCAAAGCTAAAATCGATAAAATGAAAGCACTAGTGATGAGAAAGCGAAGTTAGGACATTCTCTAAACACACAGTAAGGGGATGATGAAAAAAGGAAAAGGAACTATGTAATGAAGAACTAGCAAGACTTGAATCAGAAGGATGATGCGAAAAGTTCTGCGGAAAATCTTTTTCTGAGCATTATTGGGAAAATAAGTGTCCGTTTGTCTTCGGGCAACTTACGAACAGTTGAGAACCAAAATCGATTACGGTGGTTGGATGACGTCATTGATTGTGTGGCGGGGACGTGAGAGGCAGAACACTATGTTATGATCAAGATACTTCTGTGGTCTGTTTGAGAGTTGGAGTGGCGATAAGGCAATCGTAGCCATTTAGCCGAGGGGGTCTCGATCGGCGGGTTACAGGCGCTAAACATAGACCGAAATGAGGTAAAATAGTACTGCGTTGTTTTTCTTTCTTTCTTCATTAATCGCCCAACAATGTTCCCCCCGCACCTTGAAAGCTCAGGCTTTCTACCGCGGTGGTCTCCAAAGACTGTTGTCGGTCGAGACCCCGGACCCCAGATGAGCCAGAATGTTCCGCTGTGTTCATTAGCTCTACCACAGACCACCACCATCAAAGGTGCGCACGCTAATGTCAAGTGAGGCCAGTCACTTACCCCGTGTATACATTACGATTGGCATAGGTCAATCCTCACTTCAGTCAGCTGTGGGGCGAGAGGGGTTTAACTGCAATCCTCACTTCTGAAAGGGGTGTGGTGAGACGGGTTTAAGGGCCAATCCGAATTTCTTCGCGAAAACTCACTAAATGGGGATTAATCACATCAGAATTTAAATGACTGAAATGTCTGTTTACATGAAAAACCTTCCATTCAATAATCTACTGAATATAGATTTTAAGATCTAACTTGACCTTTTTGTTTTCTGTGACATTTTGATCTCTGCTTTGTCGTTAAGTAGAATGAGACAGAAATTTACCTAGGGCTAAATCTACAGCGTGCTGACTTAATATTTTTCAATGACAACCATATTTAATATTTAGAAGGGTACTTTATACAATGCCCTTCAATTCCTTCTGCAGTATTCATGCACTCCTAATGGGTGAAGGTTTATAAATTAGTTTCAAATGGAGCCAGACGTTTTAATGTTCATGTGTTATTTCTCAATTTAAACATATTAGACTTTATGGCATTTTTTAATATAATGTGGGCTGGCATTAATTGTTTTGTAACCAATGACCTCATTAAGTTCTTTGCTTTAATACACAAGGGCATTTTATCCCTTTTACTAGACTTTGAGTTTATGCCTTTCCATCTAATTTACTTCAATGCTAATCCGCGCTGGCGACTTGACATTGTTGCTTTTCCCAGTCCGTACATGGCTGGCAGATGCTTATTTTCAAAGGTGTTTTTTATTATGATGCATCTGGGTTTTTTTTGTTTGTTTTGTTTTGTTTTTGAGAACATCCTGTTGAATAACCTCTCTGTGGGGTACTTCTCCCTGTTGTATTACTTTCACGCTTTCTTTGTATGCTCTACAAAAGGAATGTAATAATTTGGGATTCACTGATGGCTATATTACAAATGTGTTCTTGAAGGCTAAACGCGAACAAAGGAAATTTTAAACTTGTGTTCGTTCCCTAAAAAGTAGAGGTGCGTATCTGCGGCTTCGCAGCGATGGGGTTCGTATAACAACGCGTCGCAGGCGATAAAATACAGGGATGAGATCGGTTCAAAACAAACACATTTCTTTTCGCTGATTGGATAACTAGTCGTGCTCTAGGAAGGGCTCATTGTTTGTAAACTTCTGTTTTGAACTTTTATGTTTCCAATGCCTTAGCTCCAGCAGTCTCTCACAAGTGAACCTTTGTCTCGGAGGCAACGAGACTCGTCACTGCGGCAAGACTAGCAACTCACTTCGGTCAACCACTCGCGATAGACAAGACTGGGTGCCAGTTCCCGTCTCCAGAAGATGGTTTCAGAGAAAATTTTAAACCAGCAGGGCTGTACCAGAGAGAAACCTGTGCAGAAAGAGCAGCCAGACAGACCGAGCTAAAGTGGACCCACTAGAGGGTCCAGACTCATCTTCAATGACTATCCAGACAGACCGAGCTAAAGTGGACCCACTAGAGGGTCCAGACTCATCTTCAACGAGTATCCAGAGAGACCGAGCTAAAGTGGACCCACTAGAGGGTCCAGACTCATCTTCAACGACTATCCAGACAGACCGAGCTAAAGTGGACCCACTAGAGGGTCCAGACTCATCTTCAACGAGTATCCAGACAGACCGAGCTAAAGTGGACCCACTAGAGGGTCTAGACTCATCTTCAACGAGTATCCAGACAGACCGAGCTAAAGTGGACCCACTAGAGGGTCTAGACTCATCTTCAACGAGTATCCAGACAGAACGAGCTAAAGTGGACCCACTAGAGGGTCCAGACTCATCTTCAACGACTATCCAGACAGACCGAGCTAAAATGGACCCACTAGAGGGTCCAGACTCATCTTCAACGAGTATCCAGAGAGACCGAGCTAAAGTGGACCCACTAGAGGGTTTAGACTCATCTTCAGCGACTATCCAGACAGACTGAGTATGGCACACGGTCATTGATTCGTTGATTCGTAAAAGTTGTTCACGTTAATTCCCTGCCTGGTGCCCCGTAATGGGAGGAAACCCTTGATCCTACCCCAGATGGGCAGGATCCCACCTAATAGCCAACATCACTGCAGTCGATTATGTTGGCTATTTTTTGGTCACTCAGCACCTGCACCCACCAGCCTTAGAGTGTAATTTATCTCACATATAAGTCCTGTCATCTGCCATGATGCAAATTGGTGGAGGAGCAAACAGTCACAACTGAAACGCAGAAGGGATACATATCTACAAACATCCTGTGTTGTGTTCGTGGGTGGCATGATTTGACAAGCTGTGTTTTGCTTAATCCAGAGCGTTCCTCTTCACCAGGTATGTTTATCTCCACAGTAAACCACTCTTTATATAT
>JAOYSI010007296.1:0-12223 GCA_025775065.1 Hiodon alosoides | reverse complement strand
AAAATGTCCGCACCCAAGGGTTCATACCCAGGGGGGGCCGTGGGGGCTTTGACCTGCCTCCTTCTCCTAAGCAAATTTTTTCCGCTAATTAACCCCCCCCCCCCCCCCCCCCCCATAGGTCATAAAGGTCATTTATTCCCATCATCTCGTCCCCCGTTGGACGCAAAGGGCATTTATTCTGGGATAAATAAAGCACAGTGTTCATCATTAGCTAGACTAATAAATCCATCCATGCAGCACCGATCGTGCTGGGGGTCACGCGGGGACGCCTTGGCCACACTCTGGCTGGATAAGGGGGCCGTCGCTTGCCTGGACCGGCACCAGACAGAAGCGGGAGTCGCGGGCCTCCTCGGGGAACAGAGTGAGACAGGAGTGGCTAGTTTCCTGGAGGAGGGCCACATCAGAGACGACAGCTTGCTAGGGAGCTCGGCGTCCCAGCAGATGTGGGGGAAACGGTGAGAGGATCTCTACCCCCCGAGGGGGCTCAATGTCCCGTGTCCCCCTGATGAGGCCACCCCATGCGGTCTCCAGGGAGACTGTCGCTCCAGGCAACCTTGCATCCTGACGAGAGAGACCAGGGTATGCTTGTTGTGAAGCGTGCTTCCCCAAGCATTCTGCCCTTCGCCTCAGTCTCAAAACCCTGTTTTCTACTTTGGGGTGTGGTATGGACAGGCATCTCTCCTAGTTAACTGAGTTCATTAGAGGTTCATTAGAGCAAACACAGCTGTTGGTGTTTGTTTGATATACGCTTCAATTCGTTTGCTCTCAATAATAAAGTTCTGCACAGTTGCCTATTTCACTTTGAGTGCTGGGAAGCTCATTAAGTATTAACTAGCCTGCCTCAGCGCTGATTGACCTAGCAGACTGGATAACGGAGTATTTTTGAGTTGCTGTTTAATTGCGGAGTTGATTATTTCAGTCGTTGGACTCTTACTCGGTTAATATTTGCTGTGCTGAGAGCTAAAAAACGAAGAATTTTTGTTCTCTGATCTGTCAGAGAAGCAAAATGTGGAGACCTGCTGAGCTCTTGTCTTAGCCTACTCTGCAAATCTGTCAGAATATGATTTTTACGTCACCTAATGCAATAAGATACCTTAGATTACAAATGCTGAGCGTTTGACATGACAAGTCTGGGTGATTTGAATACATGAACGTTCCTGTAATGTGACCGAAATCACTGCTAAAATGCCAACGCTGGGTTCTTGGCGCTTTTAGAATATCTTCAAGTTTCCTGTCGGTACTCTCATCCAAATTTTACCAAGAAACCTTTTTATTGGCATGCCCACTGCGTCCTCGCTGGAGGCGGTAAGGAGATTTACGCCCTGAGAACAGGCAAGATGCAGGCCGTAACTCACACCAGCGTCGTTTTCCTGCTCTGGTCCCCTCTCTCGCCTGGCGCCGATCCAGTTTAATCTCTCCAAAGCCAGAGGGTCCGTCTGCATCTCTGCACTCTCCCAACCTTCCTGTCTCCCTCTCTCTTGTATTCAGTCTGCTGTCTGTCCTCCTGTTTCTCCCTTACTTTCATTTCCTCTCTCTATTCAATTCAGTTCAATTCAATGATGCTTTATTGGCATGACATGCGTTAGCCAGTGTTGCCGAAGCAATTATACAAAATACAATATACACAAGGAGAGAAAAACAAACAAATAAAAAACAATATCGTTACTAACAGTAAACATGTTATAAACAATGAACATCTCTCTCTCTCTCCCCTGCTCTCCCTTTCTCTCTCTCCCCTCTCTCTCTCTTTCTCCCCTGTTCTCTCCCTCTCTCTCTCTCCCCTTCTCTCTCTCCCCTGCTCTCTCTCTCTCTCTCTCTCTCTCTCTCTCTCTCTCTCCCCCCCTCTCTCTCGCTCTCTCTCGCTCTCCTGTTTTAATCACGTTGGGAGGTGTGAAGTGGAAGCAGAAATGTAACACGGCTGTCAAAGGCTCCATTTCCTGCATCATTTTTACGGCTCTTGGGGTTCAAGGTCCCGCCGCCATCAGGAGTGCTTTTGTTTGGTTCCCAAACAATCCCGAACCCAGTTCATAAATTCTCCCCTACCCGGACCCTCAGCAAATCAATATCCCCGTGCTTGGTTGTGCTAAACCCAAAATGAGTATAGATTTTCTGTCCTTAGCATTGTTAAATTATGCAAACCTTTTTTTATTTCTCTGTGTTCTGTGTTTTGGCCCTGATTACTTAGTGCCGGGCTGGATCCAGCCGAGAAGGTGGGGTTGATGCAGGTAATGGACACACTTTCTCTGTGAAATCTAATCGACGCAGAAGTTCACAACCCCCTGATTCAGGGGGCGGAACAATACAGTTTACCAAACTATAATAAATACTTTTTAATGTAGCCCTCATTTCAGTAGCGACTCTCTGAATGCCCCAATCAACCCTTTTTGAAAAAAGGCGTAAATACCTGCTGACCCTTCTCTCCTGAGCTGTTTAATGGTCCATTTGTAAATAAGAAAAGTCTGCAGTGGGCTCAGTGGGCCAACCTACCTCCCAAGGCCCGAGTAACTCGGGTTTCATTGCCTGTTGTGCCATGCTACCAGGCTTGGGGAGGACACAGATGGGGTCACCTGATCCCTGACCTGAAACTGTTTCTGAGGAGGCTTACCTGGTGCATTGCACTTGGCTTTGTAACTAGGCAACACTTAGAGGTGAGACTTCAGGCGGGGAGGGCGGGGGGTGTTACTCCAGTTCTGTCCCATCTCACATGGCATCCTCTTTGCCCAAACTCATGTGGTCAGCGGTGATGGTGACGGAACTGCGTAAACCTGCCTGTGTCTCTCCAACGAGGTGTCTCCCATCGGTCAGGGAGAAAGGTGATTTTTGATGGGAGAACATTTGGATCGAACCTCGGGCTTGGGTGAGGAGCGTCACCGAAACCTCAGGCTAACGAGCGTCACCGGAACTTTCTTGAGTGATGGGCGCCTGCTGCGTGGCTCCCCAAGAAGGCAGCGCCCCATTGGGCCAGCTCTCCTGTTTCTGGTATCCTGTTCCCCCCCCCCCCCCCCCACCCCTCCCGCAGAAGGGAAATAAAAATCAGCTCCGAGGTCTGATTCCAGGCAGCGTTATCATGATGGAGCACCCAGAGCCCGACCTTGCTTGTGCTCCTGAGCGAAAGGAGAGCTAATAGTCTCGGTAAGCAGTGACAAGGCCATCAGTAACTCCAGGCGGAAATTGAAATGATTGTCTCATTCAGTCACAGGGCAACTCCATTACAGAGTCTCTCAAATCACAGCCTCTGCCTGGGTTTAGTTTTTTTCCCTCATATACAGAAAGGTGGCCTAAAAAAAAGAATTTAGGCCGAAAGCCTGGCGTGATGAATCCTCACCTGTTGAGGACATTTAAGGGATTTGGAGGACGAGGACGACATTAATCTGCTGCGCGGCAGAGCCTCAGTACAGCAGATATGGCTAGCCCAGTTAGCACTCGGCCTGAGATAAAGGCGAGTGAGGGGGCCTGCCGGTCGCTCTCCTGGAGTGTACAGAATCAGTAAGCCCGTCGGGGGAGCGGTAATCACAGCTGCGGTAATGGTTTCTGCGACAAAAACGTCTGTCCTGGTCAGAAACGGATCGGTTCCCAGCGCGGGCGTCGCTAATGCGGTTGGGTCCTGGTGTTGGAGCCGCAGGGCTCGGTGCGGCCGTGCGGCGTTGAGTGTTGAGTGAAACGCGTTACCGGTCTCCCGCCTCGGATGTCTGACCCCTTACCAGTGCCCCATGTTTCTGCAGGGCGTGGCAGCTATGAGTTTCTGCTTGGCCCTGTTATACGTACAGAGCTGTGCACACTCAGAGAGTGTGCGCAGTGACAATGGTGCACAAACTAAGAGTCCCTGCCACTTCCTGGAATAATAATTCAGCTCTTTAGTAATACTCAGTATTATATAATACAATAGTAATGAAAAAAGGCTGGACTGTAACGCCTTCAGTTAGTCATCAGCTACGTTCGTCATGCAGATAATTGAAGGAATGAAAAACTGGTCCCGATGGGCTGAGCCTGTCAGGACTTGCGGTTCTGGGAGCAAGAGAGCCTCTGCAGGGCTTCAGGAAGGGTTTGCGGTCGAAGTCAACACAGCACGTACACGTAGGCTGTGGTCAGGCTTTTTGTGATCGTGGTGGTCAAAGATGGTACTGCAAACACTGAAACACTAGGAATGTCGTTAAAAACATGACAAAATGAGACCTTTGCCTCGATTTACATTCACTGGACCTCCTCCTCCTCAGTGTGTTACCTGTCTCTCTTTCCCCTGAAGATTCTTGCCTTGTTTTTCTGTTCCACAGCTGTGTGTGACCCTTTGCTCTTTGTCTCCTATCTCCTAACAGACTGGCCTGAAGCATGTGAATGATGGAGGATACCAGCTGCACAAGTAAGTGTTCCCACACACTCACACTCACACTCACACTCACACTCACACTCACACTCACACTCACACACTCACTCTCACACACACACTCTCACACACACTCACACACTCACACTCACACACACACACTTACACACACAAACTCACACACTCTCACACACACTTACACTCACACACTCACACACACACTCACACACACACACTCACACACTCACACTCACACTCACACTCACACACTCACACTCACACTCACACTCACACTCACACACTCACACACTCACACACACACTCTCACACTCACACACTCACACACACACACTCTCACACACGCATATACACACACCCACACTCACACACACACACGCACATACACACACACTCACACACACACAGTGAATGCTTTTAGGTAGAGCTAGTCAAATTTAAGAACCCATTAGGTATTTTGGTGTACAGTTCTTCATGGTGTGTCTATGTTTGTACCATGGGAGTATATTTCCATCTGTCTGGCACACTGTGAACTGCTGTTCCTTTATAAGTAGAAAAGGAGCCCATCTCCTGCCGGTCGCGTAATTCCCCTAAAGCACACCCCAGCCCTCATCTGTGGTCCTGTGACTCTGGGAAAGGGCTGACTGTGAGCTGGATGAGCCCGTGGCAGAGTGTGCCGAGGTTTTTCAGCTCCATCCAGGAGCGCTGTCAGCTGGAGTTCCTCCGGGGCAGGCCGCGGCTGGGGGGGGGTCCTGAACTCGTAAGCGTCTGCTAATCCTTGTCCCCTCCCCTTCTCTTTCTCTCCACTGCAGCCGTCCGCTGACCATGGACTCGGAGAACAACATCGCCCAGACACCGGCCGTCAACATGCAGCCGCTGGAGTCCAAAGTGCTGATGTGAGCGCTCCCGTTCGGGCCCCTGTGTGGCGGCCACAGCAGGCCCGCGGCGCCGCTCCACCCGGTTTTTAACAAAGGCTCGGCAGACGGTGGCCATCCTGTTCTCTGCTGATGCTGTGATGCTGATGTATGGTAGCCTTGGACTTTATATAGTAGCCTTGGACCTCATGTAGTAGGCTTGGACCTCATGTAGTAGCCTTGGACCTCATGTGGTAGCCTTGGACCTCATGTGGTAGCCTTGGACCTCATATGGTAGCCTTGGACCTCATATGGTAGCCTTGGACCTCATATGGTAGCCTTGGACTTCATATGGTAGCCTTGAACCTCATATGGTAGCCTTGGACCTCTGAGCAAACAAACATTTCCGTCATGGCTGGCGTTAGCTCCGCACTGCTCATCTAAGAGAGGTTAGTGCGGTTAGCTAATACATCCCACAACACCCAAAGTGCCTCCTGAGTCTGGGTCTAACAAGCAGAATGTACCACAACCGCTCTTCTATCTATATTTAATACAGGGAAGTGTGATCTGGCTTTATTTATTTATTTTATTTTTTATTATTGAGCTGCCACCTCCTGGCCAGCTGTACAATAACACTTGCCAACCCCATGACCCCATGCTATTCGTGTTGGACACGATGTCTCGTGCCTAAACTAAGTGCTGCTTCCTCAAGACACTTAAACCTACTGAATGCAGCCTAGCAAATCTGAAGAATACCTACTGAATACAGCCTTTCATGCATTCACAATCATTCGGGACGTTTTTTAAGGAACGGTGTTGACATCTCCTTGACCTCTTTATTCAGATTTTCATGCATTTTGTAACTTGTTGCATATTTCCCTCTCTCTATGGAAGCCCCGATTTGAGATTGATTTGAGGAAGGCAATGCAACCTGCTCTGGATAGGATCATATACCGAGTCAACGCTTTCTAATAAAAATAAGAAAACATTGCCCCTTTTGGCCTACTCAAGTTAACTGGGAATGAGCTGCTCAGTTACATCTACCAATAGTGATGAGACTTTTATTTGTTCAATGAAGGGTACCAACCTTGTATTACAAATATTTTGGGACAACAAAAAACACAATCACTTTAACTTTCCACACCGATAAACACACATATCCATCGACATTTTCCCCTCTCTCCTTGGGACAGAATCCAACGCGCATGGCGTGAGTTTGTCCAGAGGCAGGACGTCCTACACCACAGCTGCCTGGAGAAGAGGAGCCCCTCGCCACCCTCTCTCTCCTCCTCGGACAAGATGAGCTTCTCCATCAGCATGACCACCCTGTCGGACGGCAGCACCCCCGTGAGTGTCCCCACCTCCCTGCTTCCTCTTACCTGTTTAAGCTGCTGACTCCTGTCCTGCCGGTCACTGGGCTCGGATCCCAGCTCTCAGTCAGAACCTTCCCTCGGGAAGTTCCTCCATGTTGCTACCTAAAGGGAATTTTCTTTTTTAAACGCCGGCTAGGGTTTAGTCGGACGATTCTAGAGCTGCAGTCAGACTTGTGTGGTTCTTCATTCTTCCCTTCACCCTCACGTTTGTCGGGTCAGGTTCAGAGTCGAGCGTTGATGATGCGATCACTAATGAAATCTCACTGAATATAAAGGGCCGCGTATCGCTTTTGTCAGGTCGGGTTCGGAGTCGAGCGTTGATGATGCGATCACTAATGAAATCTCACTGAATATAAAGGGCCGCGTATCGCTTTTGTCAGGTCAGGTTCAGAGTCGAGCGTTGATGATGCGATCACTAATGAAAACGCTCTGAATATAAAGGGCCGCGTATCGCTTTTCAATCATTATTTCTGTGACTCTTCTGCATTTCAATCATTAAATGAATCCTGCCAAGCGGGGCCCATCAAGAAAGGCATTTGTGGCACCTGTTACCCCAGAACAGCTAATCTTATGAGCGCCGCTGATCACGGCCCTGACTGTATCACGTTTCTCAGAGGACATTCTGCCTAATGTGATTTGTGTGTTTAACGCAAAAGCAATGCTGTTAACAACGTATATACAATATCTGCCATTCCAGTTCTGCTACATAGGTCTATTGTAACCAACAGCATCTTATCTTTGTATTATATCGGGCAGCTGGTGGTGTACTGGTTAAGATGAAATGCCTGGATCTGAAATGTTGCCAGTTCAAGTCCCAGCCCAGCTGTTGTATCCTTGAGCAAGGTACTTAACCTGAATTTCTTCAGTGAATATCCAGCTGTACAAGTGGATGAATCGATATGGATAAAAGCGTCTGCTAAAGTAACTAAATTGTAAATCAAGCTTTTGATGTTCCACCAGCGTTGCTTGGTTTGTCTTGCATTCCGTCATTTCTGTCCTGTTTTGACGACGATGGCTGTTTACTGATGGAGAAAGCACCACTTCTTCCCTGCCCGGAATTCAGGGGCCACCTTTATTCTGTTGTGCCAGCATTTGGCCCCCGGGTTGTTTCGCCCACTGACAGAGGTCAGTCGTGCCGTGCCGTGCCGCTCCGGGAGGGCCACCGCCTCTCCATTGAGCGAGGGTGCGACCTCTGCGCCTCCTTATCCGTCGGCCGGCCTGCGAAGGGGCTCCGACAGACTCCTCCACACCGGGAGGAGGCCGTTCGGGGTTTTTTTTAGAAGCGATCGCGGTGGCCGTGCGCGAGGACAGGGTGCGTCGGCGGTCGTTCCTTTGGTGATTGCTGTGGCGCTGCCCGTGTGGCTTTGAAATGACACCTGTTAGTAACAAGCTGTTGATGGATAGTCTCGGCAGCGTGGATTAAATTAGCTTGACATAGCCGGCTATGAAGGGTGATAGGTACAATGGCATCTGTTTCTGATTATAGGAAACATGTGTTGCATTATGATTACAATGGTATGCAATGGTGCTTTATGCTCTACCTTAACGACCTGTTTTGTGTTAAGTACGATGTACTTAGCCAGGAATTCATTTTGGTAGCAAATTATTATGTGTTTTTCAGCCACTGGAGTCTGTGTCTGTGAGTATAATGTAGTTCAACACAATGACCAGCAGGTGGAGATGTTGCCCCATCGTGGACTATTCAGGAAAAGAAAATAGTGTTCTACAGTCTCATTACCTTTGGTTTTTACGTCCCTTAGGTAAATAAATGCGTGGAGAGATTTAATTGATTGACTAATGTTAATGTTCTCCGTTATACACGGGCAACGCATGGTTATTTTTAGATAATAGTTTTGTGGCGTGGTTACCAGATGGGTTTAATCCTTGTCCCTGGTGGGGGTGGGTGTTTTGCGCCTTGTGTCTGGAGACGGGTGGCCCATCTGGCTGACAGCAGAGGGACGGAGACTGATAAGCACCGGTTTCCAGCTGTCACGTCCCTCATTCCACTTCATAGGAAGACACGGACCGGGTGCCCAAAGCGGTTCCTGCTGCTCACCTGCTGACCAGGTGTCAGCCAGATGATCGCTGGGATCTCTCCGCTTGGTATTGCATTCCTGTTTGTTTGTTTTTTCTCTTGTAAAGCCCTAGTTTCAATGTCAAACGAAAGGCACGGAAACCCAACCTGCGGCACTGATGAAACCGAGCCGATAAAATGGCTCTCACGCGAGCGAGCGAGCGCGCGGTTGATAGCTCCGTGGGTGGATTTACGGTCTGCTCCGACAGTCTGCGCCCAGATTTACATCGCAATGTTCGCTTCCCCCCCCCCTCGGGCAGCTGATCGCTGCCTTCCTGGTAGTGGCCCAAGCTCTGTGTTTTATACCAAGGTCACCACGGTGGAAACCCACCTAAAATCCCTAAATAGCACTGCCCTGCTTTATTTGAAAAACAAATTTATATTGTATGGTTTTTTTATGGTCTCTTTGGCCATAAAAAACGTAGAATGGCTATTAGCATATCAATTACGTAGCTTTTAATTATTTATTAGACATGAAATTGCCAATGACTCTTTCTTAGAGGCTTTTATAGGGAAACAGTAGATTTGCTTCCTGCTTTTCTGGACCATACTTTGCTTCCACGGTGACAGGAATATTAAGTGGGACCTGTGGGGCTTTTCCGTTCTACTGGTGGATCAGCACACCTCAAGCCCGGTCCAAAGCCCAGCCCAAACTCAGTCCCAAGCCCAGTCCAATTCCTAGTCCAAAGCCCAGCCCAGACCCAGTCCAAACCCAGTCCCAAGCCCAGTCCAAAGCCCAGCCCAGACCCAGTCCAAAGCCCAGCCCCAAAACGCAAGAGAAGTCACGCAACATCGGTCTTCTCTCCCTTTACACTATCATCTCCCATAATGCTCCAACGTCTACATTTGGTGGTCATTAGTTACCAGCCATTCTCCCCTACCCTAAAGAGAATCTATTTCTGGAGCGCCCGTTATGTTAATACATTATAATTATATGCTAATGAATATCCAGCTCCCACAACATGTTGCTGAAGGCGATACAGTTTTTGTCCTTTGTCTGGATATAATTATTTTATATTTATTTATTTATTTATTTATATTTTATTTTTCAGTTATTTCCCAACTTCCCCCATCCTTCATAATTGCTAACCTTAAATGTATTCAATTAAGTGAGTAAATGGCTGAACACTTCAGCTGTTAAAAAAAGCAAATAAGTTGATTTCCGCTTTCTTTGCATTAACCAATTGTGCGTGTGAAAGTGGGAAATCAAAATGTCAAAAACATATTTTAGAACTATCCAAACAGAGAAAGAAATGAATCTGACTAGTTTCCGTGATTGGTGGAGAGGGCATCTTCTGTCTCCCTGACGACAAGATACGAGAGTAAATTGTGTGTGTATGTGCGTGCGTGTGTGCATGTGCGTACGTGCGCGCGCATGTATGTCTGCTTGCTGGACTCCTGAGTGACAAAGTGATTTAGGGTCGCCCCCTGGAGGGCAAAATAAAAAGGCATTAACAGTCCGAGGGAAAGCTACACTAACTCTGCATTAGCTGCCAGTCCTGTCTGCTGACAGGACACTCCCCTATATATCTGGGGAGCCTGCAAATGAATATGAAGCTCTTGTTTCTCTGCAGATTGCCTGTCAGAGAGACTGTCAGTGGACCCTGTCAGATACGTATCACTCCCCCTATAACATTCTCACACAGCTCTCTGTCTTCCAGCGCACGCCTGGGGTATACCGCCGGGTCGGCAGCCAGTACTTTTTACGGACAAATTGTCCACCGTGGGGAATGCGAGGGCGGTGCAGCTCCACACAGGAACAGAGTTGGCTTTGAGCCCATCCGGCTCATCCAGGGCTCTTCGGAATGCATTAAATACGGGCCGTTCCATACAGTCTCACCATGTGGCTGATTTACACTATTACAACTGTAATGGTGAACTGTATGTTTACGTCACTGCGGCGGACTATATTCTGCTCACCATGAAAATAGCATTGATCACAGTCTCCTTCAGTATAACCTTGTGTTATAAGTGTTTATAAGTTAAACACTGCTCCTTATGGGCCAAAAAGGTACACTCAACCCTTCCTCAACTTCCTGGACACCCCTGGTTTAGATTATTCGACCCGAATCTTCGTTCTCTGGTTTCGTCACTAGGGGTCACTGTTTTGTCGTGTTCCCCTCTGCACGGTTAGTGGCGGTGTGTTCCGAAGCTGTTGTGTTGTTATACCTCCTCTCTCGGATCAGTCTTCCAGGTACCGCTGCGTCCCTGCCTGCTTCAGATAATTGTCCATTATCAAGTGTGCGCTAATTAAAACCGCCGAGTAACTGGAGATAAATAAAGATGAGCTTGAGCTGGAAAACCTTTTATTTTCTGAAATTATTATTTTATTTTTTTTGATTCTCCTTTTATGGTCCACTGAGGCGAGAGCCATCCAGTCTTCTCTCCTCAGACTTTTAATTTCTAGACACGGCGATTAAATATTTACATGCGCCAACGTTTCGTCAGATTTATAAATGTGGTGCTGGGTTTTTTTTTTTTTTTTTTTTGTAGTGATGTAATGGTTCTGTGTGCTCAGACAACTAGCCTGCACGTCCGATGGTGGTCCCTATTGATTCTAGACTGCACAGGAACAGTCCTAATTGATCATTAATGTCTGGTGAGGACACAAGTTTAGGTGTGGCTGAGAAGGGGCAGGAGATTAATATGACTTCGAGGAGCTCTGCCTCTATTGTGCTATCGATCCAAGCTGTGCGCGGTAATCAGGAAAAATGGTGCTGACGCCTCAACGTTTTTGTAATGTTGAGACAACGCTCTCCCGATGCCACAATATCGAATAGACCTGCTTAACAGATACCCAGAGATTTTGTAGCCAGAGGTCCCCTCAGACTCCCACTCAGTTTACTGCCACACCCACACAGTTTAATTCCACACCCACTCAGTTTACTGCCACACCCTCTTGCTGTGCAGTCACACCCTCTCCTTGTGCAGTCACACTACACATGCTACATGTGCGACCACGCCCATTCCGTTTTAGACCACACCCCCTCGGTGTATGGCCACAGCCACTCAGTTTACTGCCACACCCTCTCGCTGTGCAGTCACACCCTCTCTGTGTGCAGTCACACTACACACACTACATGTGCGACCACACCCGTTCCGTTTTAGACCACACCCCCTCAGTGTATGGCCACAGCCACTCAGTTTATTGCCACACTCACTAATTTAGCTGCCATGTCCATTCGCTTCACACCCCCAGCTAGCTGAATTACATTCTCCCAGTGTTCTCCATAGGTACTGAGACAGCTGTCGGAGGAAAGGAACGTTTCCTGGGGACTGTCCTTTCCCAGATTAATTGGAAAGTCAACGCCATGTTCTTCTGAAATGAGTGATGGCTTGTTGGGCCCTGTTTAATGTTAGGTGGTGACAATGCATTATGGATGTTCCCATCAGCAGCAGTGTTTACAGTAATATCCGCTACTGGGGATATGACACATACCCATGCCATGTGGTGGACAAGGAGGGAGAAAATTGCCCTGCATGTGCAGTAGAAGGAAAGTGCCCAAGTGTGTGTGTGTGTGTGTGTGTGTGTGTGTGTGTGTGTCTGTGTGTGTGTGTGTGTGTGTGTGTGTGTGTGTGGGTG
>JAOYSI010007295.1:0-12223 GCA_025775065.1 Hiodon alosoides | reverse complement strand
GTGCCATGTACCGGTGTCCTTACTTCTCTGTTTCCGCATTGGTCTTATAAAGTACTTTTCATTGTCCATTTTAACGTTGGACTTGTTTATCACCTTTGGTTTCCGTTTCCGTTTCCCCCCCCCCCCCCCACCCCCTTCACTTTAACGGTTGTTAAGTTCCTCTAATCACGCCGAAGGTCACCGTAGATAGGTTAAGAATGCTCTCCCCGGGACAAACAAAAGACTTGTAACACTACATTACATTAGTCGAGCGATGTAATGCAATCACCATTGTTTGTCACCTGGTCTGGTTGGTCTGCCTGAGTCGGTTCCGAGCTCATGTTTGGGCCCCTTTTTCTCCTGCCTGCTGCACACTAGTCATTCGGTCCTGTACACGGCCTTTTGGGACATTAAAGAAATGACGGATGAAGGGAAAAAAAAGATGCATTATTAAAATGGCAGTGCTTACATGAATATTTAAATATATATTTATATATAAACGGTTATTTGGACTTGCTGACTTGAAAGATCCACTTCCTTCTCCCCCTCGGCTGCCAGCGGAATTGCTTGCTTTCTTTGTACTTTCCCACCTTTTAAGGGCACTTAATTTCCAACGCTTCCACTTACATTTTTTTAAAATTTACTCAGGAGTGCCGGATTTATGAGCATTTTTAATAATAAAGAACCAAGTTGCAGTGATCTTATCAGTTTTCATGGCAAAATGTTTATAGCACACTTTTAACTTCACAGTAGTTCTTCTGAAAGCAGCCTCGCACGAGTTGCTTTGGGTTCCTGCCATCAGAGTTGGCAACATCGCTAAGATCAGGAAAGGTTAGTCTTACTATACTAGAGTAAAATTTAACCGTAAAGTTCTGAATGTTTTGCATTATTAAATTAATATTCCACAGTGGCTAACGTTCAAAAATCTTTGTCAACACACTTGGTGGCCACTTTAAAACAAAAAAACTTTTAAAAAGTGAATGAAACAACGTATGCATTTTTAAGGAATGTCTTTATTTTGACAGTATGTTAATGGTTTGAATTTAAAGATTTGTTTTTACATTGGAATTTTTAAAGCGGTGATCTCCAAATGTCTCCTAATATACAGTAACACGCCTCAGACAACATTGTAGTCGAAGAATTCAAATATGAGATCAGATTTGAGGTTGATCCCAGACCCAAGGCCATAGCAATCCGTTTCTAGACAAAATGATTTTTAAGACCCCGTTATTACCCAAATTGTTCAGAATAAAAATTTCTGCTAAAAGTATGTCTGAGCATTGCATGAGAACTAAGAAACTATACACGCTTCACTTAAAAGAAATAACTTAAAATCTTGATTGATAAAATAAAATATTGCAACTCCTGTGACTGTAATGGCCAATTAATGTAATTGATTTGGGACTTGTAAAGCTTGCATGAAAAATATTCAGGAAACTCATTGATTCAATGAATTCCCTAAATCTCTTTTCATTTAATCTCTGTCTTTCTTCAAATACAGTTCCGAACCAGCCTGAATATAGTATTGTAACTGGCGGGATCAATGTAACATCAACTAAATTCTCACATAGTTTTCCCAGCACAGCTTTGAGCATAACCAGAGTGAAGGAGAGGCTTCTCAGAAGAACTGGAATCCTGATAAGATGCAGACGGGCTCACAATGGGCAGAGTTGGAAATGTATACGTTATTGGCACAATCAATTAGGGAGCAATCAGTTTAGACTGCATCGTTTGTCAGGCTATCATTCATCAGTTAGACTGAGGCGTGTTCATTTATCTGCTTGCTTGTTCGCTGATAGGAAGGCATTCAGTACAAAAAAAACCTGTGCTGATAAAAGACATTCATGAAACAATGGATTTCGGCTAAGTTTATTGGGCTGGAGTGGCTATAATGGCTCTGATTGGCAGGAAATGTTTTAGCTAGCCAGGCTCACTGCAAAGGGCGTGCTCCATAGAAGTGCCACCTTCCAAGACTTGATAAGAAGGAGACTGGGTCCTGTCAACACATTTATCAGAGCTTCGTAATGGGATCGCAGCCTGCCCATGGCGCTGCCGTCTCCCATGGCAACGACCTCCGAGAAAGGTCAGCGCAAATGGCTTAAGAATGAGCTAAGTTCTCTGCGATAGAACAAAGGCTCTTTAACATGATTAAATGTAATGCAATCACCATTGTTTGAGTTACAGCTCAATTACCTGGAAGGCTGATGGTCATTTCCTTAGTGGTAGACGGTGGGACTGGTTGGCCTGCTAGGGACGGGAACCAGCTCACAGTGGGTGGGCTCCATTTTCTCCTGCCTCACACAGTTCATTCACTTCTGTACTAAAAGGTCTTTTGAGACATTAAAGAAATACTGGATAAAAAATATGAATTATTAAAATGGTAGTGCTTATATGTAATGTATATTACAATATAAAGGATTTTGTTTGCCAAAATAATTAGACTTTCTTGTCATTCATTCAGGGCTTCACGATTAGCTTTTTTTTTTGTATTGGCTTAGCCGCCCTACTACAGAACCATAATTTAATTTAAGATTAGTTGGGTAGATACTCTTTGGACTAATCAAATTGTCATGTTTGAAAATGCTTAAGATGAAATTGCTAGCGATTACTGTTACTGTAAACTTAATCGCAGCTCTGTGCCATAATCTGTGGTTTTCCGATAAACACTGAAGTTATTGGTAGTTACTGGTTATGAAACGATTCAAATGATTCATGGCTTTTTGGTTGTTAAGTGTATATTTGCCCAATATATGCACCTCAGTGTCAGTCATTTGAGTGCCCCATCGCTGAACATTTATGTGATGACCCTGCCAGTAAAAAGTACATATAATGGGCAGCAATGTCCACAGAATGCCTTCACAGTAAAGCACAGAGATGTCCACAGAATGCCATTACAGTAAAGCACAGAGATGTCCACAGAATGCCATTACAGTAAAGCACAGAGATGTCTACAGAATGCCTTCACAGTAAAGCACAGAGATGTCTACAGAATGCCTTCACAGTAAAGCACAGAGATGTCTACAGAATGCCATCACAGTACAGCACAGATATGTCAACAGAATGCCATCACTGTATAGCACAGAGATGTCTACAGAATGCCATCACAGTAAAGCACAGAGATGTCTACAGAATTCCTTCACAGTAAAGCACAGAGATGTCCTCAGAATGCCACACAGTAAAGCAAAGATATGTCAACAGAATGCCATCACACTAAAAGTACATGTAAAGGGCAGAGATATAATTGTTGAGATATAATTATAAAAGGACAGCACTCGTGTAACTTATTTTTTATCCAATTTTTAAAAACTTATTTCCATAGATGCATTGCTTGTAAACAATTTACATGCACCCAGAACAGCATGGATATGAACTGAGATTTAGGTTTTAGGTAGGTGCTAATAACTGCCCTTGTGTTCTTCAAAATTCCCATTGCCAAGCCATGCCCCCTGGACATTATCTTTGAAGAACCTTAAGATGCCTCCAGCCATTAAGGATAGTGACATAGTGTGTAATCTCTCCTGGTAGAGTGAATGGATCTAGGCCAAGTGCCATGAACAGATTTGCCACTCATGGAGAGCATGGTTTAGGATGTCCTGCTGAACCGTAGCACTTGTCTGTCCATTGTCTATGCTCTTATCACCACTGGAGCCTGCAATGTGATTGGCAATTTTCTACCTGGAAATCTATCTGTGCTTTCCTGGCTGGTGCAGTGACCCGCTTAAAGTTTTCATCAGTGCATAACGTCCCGCATTCACAGTTTACACAGAGCTGTACTGTTAGGTCGTTTTTTTTAGGGCTTTCACCAAATTCCAACAGCTTGTCCTCTTGCCCTTTTCCACATGGACGTGAATTGCTTCACTTTCGGTGGCTGACATCAGCTTTGATACCAAAATGGAATAGTATACATTATTACATTAGGTGACCCCTCCCCACTGATATGCCTGACAAAACTGCATCAGTAAACACATTCCATTCACCTGATGTGATCAAGGCTTGCTATTAGCACTGTATTTAAGACGCGGCGCCCCTCTGGCAACGCTTTCCATTTTTAAAATCCACTTCCTGCTATTCACTCTTCTGTTGCTTCTAGCGTTCAGGTTCTTGTTTGGAAAGGACTTGATAACATTGTTATTTTAATTGATTAAAACTGCGAGTTGGTATCTAAGACGTAAGGGGTAGCTGCACGATCTCCTCGGGGACATCGCGAGCTATGATGATGAGCTGCAGTCGGGATGTTTATGAACGGCCCGATATTGAGTTTATGGTGCGGGTTTCCACTCTAACGCCAGGGCTGGCACCTCGCCAGAGTTACCGGGAGAAAGGAGAGCGCGTAACGCGATTGTGTTCCTGAACAGGCTTTACATTATGTGCGTCTTCCCCTTTTGTTGTAGATGAGGCATGACATCTTCCATTTTAAACACGATTAAACACGATTAAACACGATTACACACGCTAGCAGCTAAATAGCCCATCTGACGCCGCTTTACACCCGCCTGTGAAATGGCACGTTTTTTGATTACGCCTAGCAGCATTCACGCAACATCACGTACATATAGATGTATTTGTTTCGCCCGTTTAATGCATTTATGTGTACATCTGCTCTATTTTGAGATGCCACCGTAGAGAAATGAGAATAATGACTTGGGCTCTACCAAACTAACTAGAAATAAATCTAAAACCCTACTGAGGCCCGCCCTGGTTCTTGTCCTCTGTCCAACAAATAATCTGCTGGTTTTTGTCCCAAGCTACTTCTTAATTGGGTCTAACTCAATTGTAAATTGAAAACTGACTACACCATTATTGGCCTTGAGTTTTTTTTTTTTTTTGGTAATTTATATTCAAAATGGATTTAAAGGACAAAAATAAATAAATTGTGTTAATGACCTTAGTTTTCCAAGTATGTTGAGACGCAGTCAGTTAAATAATTAGTTCATATTGCGTTACTAATATCACCAACTTCAGGACAAGTTGCTGCTCCCCCTGCTACATTCCTGACTATTACGCTGCCATAACGATGACTTCCCAAAAAAATGTCCCCCTATTTTTCAAATTGTGTAACTGATCTGTTATTAATACCACTTAGTTTTCCAGTGAGCAAATCAGTTTTGAGCTATGTTTTGATTAACTGCAATGTTTTCAGGAACCGCTTTTGTCACTGTGGACGTCCTGTACCATTACAAGCCAAAAGAAGTTCTCGGGCTCCTTGGCAAACGCGCTTGGATGGTTTCCATGGCACCTGGCTTACAGCATGTCACATGCATTCCACTCATTCTTATCCACAGACAATGGCTCCTTTCGTTTCCCATGCTGCCCGATTTCCTCTCTGATGTTCTGACTGAGCTGACAGTCCATTTGGTAGAAGTGATATTGCACTACCCACCTGCCAGTTGTAACAGCTAGTCGGTTTTTGCGTCCCAATGGATTTAATTGAATTGAGCTTCAATCTGTTCATCAAATTGTAAGATTTACTGTCGCGTAATTGCCGTTAAAAATTATGTGTTGTTACAAATAGTACGTTACTTCTAATGTTATTTAGTATTTTCCGTTCTGTGAAATATCTCCACACTTCACCTAAATGGTGGGCCTGTGGCGTGACGGCTGAGAGACGGTTGAGTTAATGTTCGTAAGGTCTCTCGGCTCGATTGTGCGGAGTCTTAGAAGCGCTGTTCCTTTGATGGTTAAATACAGGACTGAACCGAGGTGTTAGGCCCAGTGTCCCGGGCCTGAAGAGTCTCGGTAAAAAAAGCGTTTTGGCAGCCTCTCTGCAGCGCTGCTGGACTGTGAACGGGCTGAAAACGGGAAGACGTTTGCTTCTTTTGTTCAGACGGCTCTCCGCAGTGACAGGTGAAGTGCTGTTTTAGTTCCAGCGGTTCGGAACGAGCGAGCGAGCGCGCGCGTGTCTGCGGGTTTCCTGAAGTGCCCTGATAACCTTTCCGGCGATTTTGCTCCTCGACTGCTCTCAGCCACTCTCACCGAGCTCTTCTCTCTCTGCCATGCTTGTAGAAGAGGACATTTTCTGCACCTTTGCTGCACTTTCAGTGCGTGGGAACACGTCTACCGATTTCAGGCCGAGGGCTTCTTCAGTGCTGTTTTCAGGCCCAGTTTTGGATGGTAGAACTGAACTGAATCAGAACCTGACTGGTTATTACAGTCTATGCCATGTTATTGTACAGATGGCATTCTACATATGCATTGCTTTTCTGGGGGATTTTAAAATCTTACTGGGGTGAATTTCTCTGCTATGTTATTTATTTGCATTTGATTTTATCCAGCCATATGCTTCAGATGCCTCATAGCAGGATCGTAAGACTCCTGTTTATTGAACACGAACGCGTTGTCAGTGAGCCTTTAACCACCGTTTTGTAAGCACTTGTGTTCACCTCATAAGGGGATTCCTGGGTGACGATTCCCAGTGATCCGTCACCATGACTGCATGGGATTGATTTCGGTTTTTGTTATC
The DNA here is from genome assembly GCA_025775065.1 of Hiodon alosoides. Classification (NCBI taxonomy): domain Eukaryota; kingdom Metazoa; phylum Chordata; class Actinopteri; order Hiodontiformes; family Hiodontidae; genus Hiodon; species Hiodon alosoides. The sequence goes on along the minus strand of JAOYSI010007295.1, from coordinate 5,784 downwards.
CGGGCTACGTGAAACGTCCTGATCTGTCTGCATGATTGGCTTTCAATGCCGGCTAAAACCACCCGTCCATCTCCTGCGAATAGAGCTGCCCCCCCCGGTCTTTGTATCATGCGTACGCCAGCCCATTGTGGACAGGTTTATGCAACACACAGGACTTCCTGCAAGCTTGGGCCTTTTTTCCCCCGATGACGTTGCAGAGAACCTGGTAATGCAGTAAGGCTATTTTCGATTAATTAAAATCTCTTTAGTATCGGAATGAAAACATTAAAAAGGCTACTTTTAATCATAAGAAGAGGCCCGAATGGACCTCTCTCTGGATTTGCACGGTAAAAGTTTAATGAACGGAGAGGGTGGGGGGCAAGTAGAACAATTTTCCGCAGTGGAGGGGAGCAGAATATTTATTAGATCCAAGGAGCAGAAGTAGCCCCACTGCTGATAATGAGAACTGTAATCCCCAGTAGAGTGAATCCAGTTTTCCTGGCAGAAATATTGCGCCGCGTTATTTGATCGGCCTGTTGTGTTCCTAGCCACGGCCTTACCGGAGATGGATTTATTTTCTCATGCCATCTCTTTTGCTTTTGCAAATCCTTCCAGGCAGACAAACTGGGAGGTGCGTCTGACGCTGCCGGAGACAGAAGGTTATTTGCCTGGAAAAAATAAAATAAAATCCAGGGTGGGTTTTAGGAGCTGCGTTGGGTCTTCTCCACAGCGCGGTAAACGCCTGGCCGGTTGCTTATGCGGCGAGTTCTGTCAGAAGTGGTGTGAGCTCCTCCTGGTGGGGGGGGTGGTATTTGGGGAGCGGCGTCAGACATGTTCCTCTGTGCCGTGTTTGCTCTGGGAGCTTTACGGGGCATGAGTGAGCTGGGCTGTTTGAATGCCGGCGCTGTTGATGCACACGCGGGGCGTGTCGGGTGCGCGGCGCTGGGCAGCTTGCGTGCTGCTCTCTCCGACTGGCGTTTACATGGCCTCCTATCAGCCCAGCCCAGCCCAGCCCAGCCCAGCGGCACTGTTGCATTGCCTTTTTATGTACTGAGCTCACAGCCTGGTTCTCGATGACTGTCATTCCTCTGTCCTCTGTCTGGAGCCCGTATTGACTGCGTTAGGGCAGCCTCCTTCATCACAGTTGGCCACGCACTGTGTATTTCACATCCCGCGTTAAACGTTTGTCGTCCACGGGCAACGCGTCTATAGTTCCGCTCCGTGGTGGTCGTCACTCAGGGGCCCGGTCCAAGTGTGAGGGGAGTCCATTCTGTGTCTCACCGGGTCGTATTTGCACACTGCAGTGTGGGCTGCGGCCCTTGTGGGGTCCAGGCTCAAGAGAGAGGCCCCTCATCGCACTTACAAATCTCTGCCAAGATTTTGCTCTTGGACCTTCCTACCCTGTAGAGGGCGCGGTCGGATTTAAACTCCAGGGAAACATGACTCCTTGTGTGGTGGAAATTCAAGCTTGTTGTTTGAGGGCTGAACAAAAATACTACTTATTTTCCCTCGGAGACCAGCTCGGAGACCAGCGCGGTTGTTTTTAACATACAGCAGAGAAACCCGACCTGCTCCTAGGTGGAGAAGTGGACAGGATAACCTTCTACAAAAAGCGGTTTTCATCGGCCTGGAGGGTATGCAAGCTATTTCATAGCTCAGCCAGAGATGTGGAATTTTATAAGGAGATTAACAGGCCTGTCGTATATTCTGTCAGGCCCCACCCGCCGATTCCAGGCAGCATTTTAATTACAGGGATGAAGAGCCACATAATGCATGCTCTGTTTCCAGGGGTCTGCTGGGTGATGCTATCTATGCAGCTACTGCTTCAAATGCATGATGAAGGGAGAGATGAGCGTCACAGCCATGTGATGGGATGATAAAGGCAGAAACTGTGAAAGTCCCCCGCGCAGCCGTTGCGTTTCACAGGCCGGTGCTGCTGTGTGCAGCAAGAGAATAATGTGATGCGAGGCTTCTCCAGTCCACCGCCAGGAGCCTGAGTGAGGGCGGTTTAACCGTCAGCGCTCTGGTGCCGCGTGATGGATGCTACTCCGCCGGGTGTGGAAAATGAGGAGCTGCCCTAGCGATTAAGCGCAAGCCGCGATTAACTTAAGTCTGTTGTATTAGCCGGAGTGCCCGGTGTTTCTCATCCATAATGCCAGCGGAGGAGTGGAACAGAATGATGAATTTAGCCGTCGGATCTCCAATCAGGCAAGAATTACAATCGCATTAGTTCGGCTCTGTCGGAGGACATTCGCGGCGCAGGCCTTGCTCGGCTGGCCCACGTAACCAGCCCCTCCCCCCTCCGCCACGGCTCCGCCTACTGATTACATTCATTACCTGAAGAATTGTCGGCCTGTTGGATTTGGGGCGAATTTCAGGCATTGTTTTAGACAAATGTTTCTAATTTAATAGTAGCCGTTTTTTAATTCCTTAGCTCAGAGCTCTAGAAGAACAAAAGAAAAACTGCACAGAGGTATTCTTGCCAGGCGCGTGTCTACTGTATCTGTAAGAGAACAACATACATTACTTAATAATTCATTTTTGATATAGATTGATATGGAGTCTGCCCCCACTGGTTTTGCTAGTGCCGAATAGTACTTTTCTTGGCTTTCGAGGCTTTATGTATTACTTGGCAAATTAGAAAATGTTGCATGTGGCAGTGAGGTCCTGGTCTCGCTGAGTCTTATTGGAGGAATCCACCCCCCCCACCCTGCTGTGGTTTTTTTTAAACCTCTGGGGGGGTTAGACCTTGGACCCCAATGTGACTTGTTGAGGAATGCAGGATGTGTGACTCAACAAACTGTCAACACCGCTTCCTTCGGACAGTGACGGGCCTTTTCGAGCAGAGCTCCAAAGCACCAGGGAAACCTTGCGGCCAACGAAAACGTTTCACTGTCACCAGTGCTTTCATTGTGAAGGGCCTGTTTTTATTTTCCTTTTTATTTCCAAGCAGTGTGCCTGCTTTTTTAACATGCTCCGTTGCAAAGAGTTATACTAACCTGACATTTGCGAATGCCATTAACAGTTCCCTTAAAATGAAAGAACTATAGAATTGCGCTGACAGATTACTAACATTTAGTGTGTGGCATGCTCTGTACAGGTCATCCGGTAATGATGAACTTTTTTCTAAGGTTTAGCTGAGCCTGGTTCTTCCTGGATCTCATAGAGGAGTTGGATAACCCTTCTCCTGAAACGCCGTGATTCTGCAGATTCCTCATTTTGTATTAGTGGTATAACCCCTTAGTTCCTTACCCAGCTGTGTGAAGTCTTTATGACTTTATCTCATACGGTTTATGTATGAAACTGTATGAGATGGAACCAAACTCAGAGGGACACTGCCGTCCGGTATCCTCATTGCCTGCTGCTGACTGGGCTGCGGTGCTCACAGGTGCACACCCGCGGGTCTCTCCACGTGCTCCACAGGTGCACACCCGCGGGTCTCTCCACGTGCTCCACAGGTGCACACCCGCGGATCTCTCCACCTGCTCCACAGGTGGCACACCCGCGGGTCTCTCCACCTGCTCCACAGGTGGCACACCCGCGGATCTCTCCACGTGCTCCACAGGTGCACACCCGCGGATCTCTCCACCTGCTCCACAGGTGCCCCTTGGCCGGCCATAACGTTACCATGTGAAGGGTGAAGCGGTACGGGATCTGCAGATCAGCACATGGACTCACTACTTTTCCACTCCTCTGTGCTGCAGGCCTCCCAAGGTTCTCCAGCCAGCCGGCGCCGGCCGCCGTGCGCCATGGCGACAGTGAGGTGATGGGCTGTGAGGTGAACCCGGACCTGGTGCCCTTCGCCCGCTGGGAGCGCAACAGGGAGCCCGTTGTGCTGGACCGCAGGGTCATCCAGCTCCCCAGCGCCGCCCTGGTGGTCAGCAACGCCTCGGAGGCGGACGCGGGCCTTTACCGCTGTGTGGTGGAGAATGTGGGAGCCGGAAAGACGAGCGAGGAGGCCGCGCTCCAGCTCCTACCAGGTAACGGGCCTCACCGGTTCTGCTCTCTACCAGTGTCTGTTGGAGACACGCATGATGGAGTCTTTCAGTCAAGACTGAATTCTGTAACGGATGCCTATAGTAATAAGTATGCATTATGTGCATCTGCACTGCTTTGATCGTTAGAAGATTGTTAAATGTTAGATTTTTATAGATTTTTGCACGATGCGCTTTGGTTTACTTGTTAGTTATGTAGGTTTGCATTTGCATTTTATATCAAGCTGTTGGGTTAGGGTTTAAGGTAGCAGAATGATTGGACTGTGTTTAGTTTTTTTTCTCACGTGGCATGATTAACTGAATTAAGAGGCATAATGGCATTGTTTCTACTGACTCATTACCTGTTAGAGTGGCTCTTATATAACGAGTGCCTTCACTCGTGCCTTCTAATTCATTCTGTATAAGAGCATTTGTTAACAGGAATATTCATATTATTATAGTCAAAAATAACAATAAAAAACGTTTTTTTGAGTGGGGCTCTCCTCCTTGAGAGAAGATACTGTGTTTTGGTATGCAAGTCATTAGCGTCTGGGCTGTAATTCAGTCTGGGCTGTAATTCGGTCTGGGCTGTAATTCGGTCTGGGCTGCTGAATATCATTGTGTCAGTAATTTTCCATAGCCCTTGATTAAGAGAGTTGTTAAGTGCTCAGTCTGAGAGCTAGCAAGGTATTAGTGTTATAAATTTGTTTAATTCGTTCTTCCCGCTGTGAGGATTCTGTGAAAGCTCGTGTTTGTACGTTTCCACTTTCAGGCGGGGCCACCAAAATGTAATATTTATGTGTGTTAATATGAGTGTTTTATTCTTTAATAGAGACGAAGAAATTGTCTTGAAAATTGTGACGCCGTACCTTTTAATTCTAAAGAGACTTTAGCATCGTCTGTTCATGCTTAAATAAAACCATTACATATAGATACCAAAAAAAATTAACTTGGATAATTTGCAGCTTCAGCTTTGTACTAAAGTTGGTGCCTAATCAAAATTGGCCTCCTGCAGTCACTGAATTCAGGGGCCTCTGTAACACTGCAGGCTACTGCTAAAAGACTGATTGGGTATTCAGAACGGTCTGCATGATGTAAACTCTGCTTGCCCTTTTTTTTATTTCAGGGGCAGTATTTTTGTAAATGATATTGTAACCTACATTTCCTTTTTCTGAACAGAAACCGAAGAGGAGAGAAAGCTTCAGTTCAAAGTGCCGCCGTCCCCCGTGACTAAGATCGCAGGCGAGAGTTTGCTGCTTCCCTGCGTGGTAACGGGCTACCCTGCTCCCTACGTCCGATGGATGGTGGGAGACAAGCTCATCGAAGACGGGTAAGACAACAGTCGCTGTGCCTCCCGCCTGCAATGTGAGCCAGTTGGCCAGTCATTTTCAGCAGTGGATACCCAGGAAGTCCCCACGCTTTCAGCCAGTCAGCACAACACCACTGATTTCGGATCAGTTTGTCATTGGCGCTGGATTAAGAACTGAAGCCCAAGGCTATTTGAAGTGGATGTTGGTGTCTCTCTCTCCCTTGCTCCCTCTCTTTCTTACTTGGAACCCTATCTCTACCACCGTCTCTTTTATATTTCCCTCTGTCTCTGTCTGTCTCCTTATTCAATTCAATTCACCTTGCTTTATTGGCATGAGATCAATTTATATTGCTGTTGCCAAAGCACATACATTCGTTCAAAGTAAACATGAGTAACAAATAACAATGTATACAAAAGGAAATCAAATCTCTTTCTCTCTCTCTGTCTCCGTGGGGGGGGGGGGGGGGGGGGGGGGGGGGGGGGGGGGGGGGGGGGGGGGGGGGGGGGGGGGGGGGGGGGGGG
>JAOYSI010007294.1:0-12223 GCA_025775065.1 Hiodon alosoides | reverse complement strand
CGCGTCCACTCGTTCGTTCGCCTTCTCTCTCGCCGCCCTCTTTCGTCCGTTTCTCGCCCGGCTCTTCTACCAACTCCCGCACCTACTGAGGGATCACAGGTTGTTAAATACTGTTTGTAATTAGCCTGATTCTCAGCCGGTGCTGATGGGCGTGCCCGGACCTCTCCCGTGCGTGTATTCGAGACGGACACGTGGCACAGACACTTAACCATAAATATGACCTTCCCACCCACTAAGAGTATGGCCAGACCAATGGGGTTACTAGTAGTGAAACGACAGCAAAGAAAGCTCTTAGCACCTGGAAAATGATATGGCCATACGCAACCCTTCATCTCAACCAACATGTTTTGAATCAGGAAATAGTCTGATTCCATGGCCAAAAGATTTGGTAGAGTATTCCATAGTAGAGGGGCTCATCCAACGCCAGATTTCGTTTTTGCAACTTTTGGGACAGTCAAGTCTTGTAAGAGTCCTTAGCCCATGTAATGCCTCGTAAGTGAGTCCTAACAGCTTGACTCAGCACTGTGCTTCACTGGCAACCAGTGAAGTGAAGCCAAGACTAGGATGTGGACACATTTAAGTTAAGATCCAAGCAGCAAGGTTTTGCACAAGGTGTAAAGGTTGGTAACCTTGTGGGGACTGTCCTAGAAAGTCTAGACTAGAGGTGAAAAAATACATTTTTCTGCATCCTTTAGACATAGAAAATTCTGGATTCCCCTCAATGTTTCACAGTTGAAAATGCTGTTCTGAAATATTTATATGGTATTTGAGAGAGATTAAAATCTTTGATGGTAAAATGTATACGTCTCAAAGCATAAAAGATGCCAGGTGAATTCCTTTCAACTCATATCGATTCCACAGACACCAAGACCTGGATGAAGGGCGGTGAGAGTAGCTAGGTGTCAACGTCTGGCTGCATATTAAAGTATGGCATGCTTGCTCAGGAGGACGCAGCTCAGGCACTGGATGGAAGATGCTTCTGATCAAAGCTCGTTCCTCCAGTGTGCCCCAAGGAAATGGGCCCATTTGCCCAAACTTTCCTAAAGGTCCATTTTCCTCCCGCACAAATGAAGGGACTCACTTTGCTGGTTGTTTCTGTTTTGGCTAACAGCTAATTAAGCAACGTTTTGCACATATTCTGCCACAATTCTCCCTCAGTCCCGTATGAAGGGACCAATTCTTTACACTTGGAGAATGAAGAAAACATTTAAAAAATGAAATTAAACAATCATGGATAAATCAACATGTTTTTTCATGAAGGCCACATTTAGAAAAACAGGAGGTGCTGTAGGGCTAAACATTTAAGTCTTCCAAATTACAATTGATTGGAGGATTTTAGGCCTCCATAGGCCAGGTTTAATAAAGGTTTACACGCAAAACCAATAGTAGACCCTATCTTCAATACTTCTTTTGAGCCTTGATGAAGAAGTAAAAGCCCAGTGAGGGGGGTGTCCCTATAACATGTCACTGTATGCACTGCCCTGCTTAGTTGTATAGAGGCGGGTTGCCCATCAATGCTGGATGATTCCAAATCCTTAATCATTGTCTAGTTTCGGCCTATGTTTTTGGCCATTCACCCATTGCTCATCAACGCTTTTACTGCAGGCTATTCCCCTAGCAGCATAGCGACAAAGAAGGCTGTCCCACAGACAGTGGGAGTGTATGAGAGTGAGGGGGACAGAGAGTTTGAGGCCGGGTGTTTGCTGTTTTGCCTTGCATTTGAACAGTTGCATATTTTGCTAGAAACCCTGTTTCTTTCTCAGTCAAATTACATAGGAGTGGCTCTGTGTTTTTGTGCCCAGACTGCTGGTATGTCTTGAATAATAACCAGTGTGCACTGAAACAAACCCCCTTTATTTCATACAGTAAAATATTTTGGCAGATACATGTTCAGGCACTTACTTGATTCATGCTAAAATCAAATTATTAGCATCAGCTGCTTGATATAGTGCAAAAGCTTTTTCTCTTGTCTCATTTACTGTTTCTGATTTTCAAAAAGTGTAATTATTTATTTATTGATGTTGATATTAATATTATTAATAGTAGTTTTTGGGATTTTCAAAAAAAGCAGCACCTCATGTTTTTTTTCTTTTTCTATTGTCACCTACTGAGAAGAACTTGATCATTTTTTGCAGTTCAGTCCGAAAGTATTCACTTTTTTAAAGCATTAACCTTTACAGGATTTACAGTCACGCCGACGTTCTTTGGTAGCAGTGAGCTGCTGTGGTCAAGCGTGGGGTGTGACCACAACAATGTCTGATAAGAATAGGGTCCTAAGTTTTGCCCAAGTTTTCCCAAAACACTCCCCTTGCACAATTCTAAAGAGTTTGCTGGTTTCTAGGTAAATCAACAGTGATTTATGTGCATATGCAAAAAAAAAAAAGAAAAGAAAAAAAAAATATATATATATATATATATATATATATATAAATAATTTTGGAAAACACCTTGAGTATTATTAAAATACAGGGTATTGAGAAAACTTACCGTTCAAATAACTGATATCAGTGCCCAATCCAATTGGTATTTGATAATAATAAAAAAAAAACAGGTATTTTGCTCATCTAGTCTCTAGCTACCATTACTAAATGCAAAAATCAACATTCTTTGGAGAAAAGAGGACACGGACCAGATCATTTCACCATAAAGAGACATCTGTGTTCTCAGTCTGAAACTGCTGTGGCAAAACAATGCTCTTCACAGCTTGCAGACGGGCAGGAAATAAATCAATCCGCCTGCATCTACCTTCAGCCCGGGGAATTAAAAACAGCCCTCAATGACTCGGACACGGCAGTCTTCCAAACAGCACTTTCAGCAGCAAAGAACACGTCAGTTCCCTCCAAACTATGTGCAGAATGTGTAACTCCAAGAAAAGTGAATATTTTGGAGGATTTGAAAATAAACAGAAAAGAAACATTTCTATCTCTATATACAGACCTTGTTACCTTATCACATCCTGCTAAGGGACATATAAATATCTGAAAGAGGCTACAGTAAGTGTTTTTTTTCTACAAACAGATAATCTAATTCCTGCTCCCCGTCTTCCTCCTCTTTGCCTCGCTCTCTCTCTCTCGAGTGAGTGCTGATGTATTACAGCTTAATTTGCGGGGAGTTTAGTCACCTCCACCCCCGTTTATGAAAGCTGAACATTCTGGGCAAATACTCACTTTCACTTTCCACAGGGAATAGCAAAGGAAAACAACACTACCGTATGGCCACAGCAGCAGAAACATCGAGGGAGGGTGCTGGGCATAGAGGCACTATGAAGTCCTGAAAGCATAGCAAAGACGCCTGACTAATATTTCTATGCATTGCTGTGGGTGGACATTGTAATAAATAGATTCCTGTTCCCAGATTTATATTTCACACAGTTTCTAGTCCAGGCTCCCAGGGTGACTAGATAAGAGTTGATTCTCATGCAGGCAATGAAGTGGAAGATATTGCTTGTTAAAGCTGGCTTTCGTTTCCTTCCCAGCTCACGGAGCCAAAATTTATCTTTGGAGAACAGGCTGGCATTCCATTATGTTTCCTGTAAAATATGTTGTTCTAATATTTTGTTGATAATTTGTACTTTTAAGATGAGGAATCACTGAAACATAATAGGGCAGAAACATGCAGTAACATTATTGCTGCATTCACAGACCCAGAAAAAAAAACAAGAAACAAAATTATTCCAAATGTAAATTAGGTCTGTAAGCAATGCAACTCTAGATGCGCTGTACACAAATATCTTTATTCATTTCAAAACTAAACGTTATCACAAAGATTTACCTTTGCCTAAGAAAAGGATAATTAAAACAACATTTTCCAAAGGAACTACTCATAGCATCCTTTGTTCAGCACTGCCTAGTGGGAAGCAGAAAGACAGACAGGTCCTGCCAGCCTACAGCAGTGCCAGTCCTGGCAGGCATCACCGCAAGCAGGCTGCCCATGACAAGCGTCTTTAAATCACCCACGCTGTCAAAATTGTGCATAGCAGACAAGTCAGTCCAATTAACAGAAGAATACCTAGGATTTGTACCCTTCGGCCACCCGTCACCACCTTTAAAGCAGACGCTACGATCTCTTCACAGGAGCCCGGTCAGAAGATGCTACACCCCCATTAATGACAGCTATTTATATCAGCACCTCGGAGCACATGGGGCTTATTCACGTCGCATGTATTCTCTGGACCAGTCTTGTTTTTATATATTACAACCTATGGAGTGTTAAAAATTTAGTCACATGCTTGCTTTAAAAAGAAGGCTTCAATTAGTCTGAATGGCTTTGCATCCCTTAATTAGGGAGTATCACTAAAATCCATTGCTCATATCTGTCGCAGACACCCTCATCCATGGAGATTTATGAAGCTTACATTTTTACACCATAGACTTTTTTTGAGACCCATCGCACAGTGGGAGTTCTAGAGCACCCAAGGTGCCACGATCACGGGCCAGGGAAGTGAGTTGGGACTGCAAGACAGTGCAGTAGCGGATACAAAACGTGCCACTCTGCCCATTACTAATGCAGAACAATAACGTGGAACCATTCCGTTCCCATCAGGCATTAAAATAAAAAGGTCAGGAAATATCAAATTCAGCCTTCTCTACATAGAAAGGATGCCTGCCCTTCAAGACTGCTTGAATTCTTTAGTCCACTCTAAATACAGCTTCAAGCTTGCCACTAGGGTTAAAATCGGATGAATAATCTCAACAGACATTCAATTATCAAATGAAGCCAGATGACTTCTGATACTAACGTTTTGATTCTGTCATTTTAAATTGTTCCAATTCTAAAACAAAATGTGTCGCCATATTATGTTACAAATGTTATCACCGCCTTCACATCCAAGCACAAGCACACTTATGTAGGCAAATGATACCCTTTGTTATCGTGTTGCTAAACACGATAACAGCAGCAGAGTAAGATCACGCCAAAGTACCGCCGGCAGATCAGCCGCCGCTGAGAAGGGCCGCGGAGCAGGACAGCTGGATGACAGGAGCAGCCTGACGGCAGCTATCTTTTGCTGGCGGATGAAAATAAATTGTACCCGGCTTGGATTACCAGCATGTCCAGCGCAGCAAACAAGTCCTATTAATACAGTGTGGATGGACAGGGGACTCGGGTGGCATCTCTTTCTGGTGTGGGGCTCGCAGGGGCAGCGCCAGCGGGTTGCAGGGCAGCAGGTGGTGACAAACATCTAGATGTGTCCTGTTAATGTGTTTGCAAAGGCCGGATTTGCCTAGGGTCCATGCTATCAGACAAATACCACACTGTGCAACTCTAGTATTTGATAATTGAATAATAAAACAACCAATTTTCACATTTGCAGCACAGAGAAACATGGAGAAATTAATAGTTTTTCCTCCCCAGAATAATGGGGCAAACGATTTAGTAGAAAGTCGTCCATAGTGTACAATGCTTTATGTCAAAAATCAGACTGGGGTTTTCATGCTGTGACTAACCCTCTGTCCTGCTATAAAGAAGGGACTTACTAAAGGTAGAATCCAAAGCCTGATCTGACGTGTAACTATTTGTAAAGCATAAAGACCAGATGTCAGTTTATAAACCTAAAAACCGTATGAGCCGACGAGGTCTCCATTTTAACGTTTAATCACTGCAGTGGCAAAGTCACGAGGCCTATTGCCTTTTGATCCTCTACCTTAAATACTATCTTTCATCTCAGCACATGCAGTAAGACTCAAGCCTGCTTGGCTTGACTCACTTTGCCCTTCCTTAAATGCCTTAAAAAGAATAATTCGTTGGGGAACATGTGTATCGTTTTATATAAAACCTGACTTCACAAGTCAGCCTTCAGATCCAAGAGAATTTATGCATCCCTACACAAAACCCTGTAGCTGAGGGGGGAAAAGCGGAGAGCACGGAATACCATTTCTCCCTTATTAGCGCATATAAAGGCATTTTGAGGAGCCGTTATGGGACTATTACATGGAGCTATAAACATAACCTGATACCAGCACTACAGCAAGCACACATGCAGTGAATGCAAATCCAGCGAAAGAAAAAACGTGTTCATATTTTACAGGCGTGCGCAGTTTATGTCGTTGCACCAACGTGCTGAGTTTATTTATCTTCGGCAGAGCGGCTATGCTTCTGGCAGCTGCATCAGATGCGACAAAGAGCCCGGGAGAATTAAAAAACCCGAGCGGAATAATGCCGTGTTCCCCCCCTTCCTGAATGACGCGAACCAGCGACTGAGTGCCAGTCGCTCGTATTTAGGCGTTTCATTTTTTGTCGTGCCTGTTCGATCTGGAGTGCAGCAGTGAGGGGCCTGGGAGAGAGCATTTGAGAAGGGAGGGAGAAGTTTTTAATGCCGTGGCACTTTGAGAAATTTGTCCAAGCAATGTTTTGCATTGCACTAACTGGAAAAAATGTATATTGTAACCAATTGCCAAATAACTTATTGGATGAATAATAACTTATTGTGTAATTGAAATTCTTGCCTGCCATGCCAGTGTTTGAAATATTTGTGCATTTGGAAATGAGTTTGTAATGTGGCATGCTACTTAGCTTTAGGGAGACTGCACTGGTTGGTTGGCCTCTGAGGAGTAGCAATAGAAAGCGGTATTCGAAAGGCTGGCATTGCTTGTGACTGTTTTACAAGCTTAAAAATAAAGTAGCGTAATAAAGTGCACATTTTTATTCACTTGCGCTCCATTTCCTTGTGGTGGGCAAAGCGCTCCATTCAGAATGAGCTTAAGACCTGGATGGGAAAATCATTTGTGACATAAACACTTTAACCTCACCAGCATGGTGGCCGGGTGACAGTGAATTTCCTTCCTCCTCTGTCAGGACCTGCCGATTGTGACCACACGCGCTAGCCACACTAACAGTGCCCTGCCCTCGTGACCCAGAGAATAGGGACCGGACTCATCAGTGGGCCTGATTTCGGAGCTGGGATCTCTCCTGTATCAACGCGCCCCACCTGCTCGTGCGCAGCCATTTGTCTCAGTATAAATATAATGAGCTGCAGACGGCTGCCATTCCAACCCGCACAGCCCCTGCTGAAAGATCTCTTTGATTTCGCCACGGCGCCATCCACAGCTCTCTGTGTTTTCCTTGGAGCAGGAAACTTATAAGCAGCTCCAGGTTCCCAATTTACTGTCACTCAAAGAGACTTTTTTCCTCCCCCCTCCCCACTTCTTCCCCATACCCTTACCCAAACTCAAGACGTCCCTCCTCACCTTTCTTCTCTGCACACCCACTCGAATTTGGCTGTTTCCCTGTTCCTTGTACTAGCGCTCTAATGTAAACATACAGTCTTATATGAAGGCCAAATTCTTTTACTACATGTTCGGAAAAAAGGAAGAGGAAAAAAAAACATATATGGTCATATTTGCCATTGGAAGGTGAGGCCAGACAATGTTTTCCTTTGTTCTTTGAAAGTTCTGGTTGGCCTTTCAAAGAAATTTGATGTGAAATATGGTTCAGATGGCCGGCTACATCTTAATGAGTTTAGGACTGCAAGACTTCAATTTCTAATTTGCCTGAAAATGAAACACTTTTAGTGTTTCAACTTTTGTGGAACTTTTTTATTATTACTATTAAAACCCACACTGGAGGGGAGGCACCTAGATTTCTTTTCGTTCCCTGGATGTCAGTTTGGAATTGCTTGCCGTTTTTAATATTAATCTAGAATCAACAGGTGTGGTATCACGTATCTACGCCCTTCTACAAACCCTGTAAAAACATGCTGGGACAACGGGGAGGTGTTTAAAAATTGTCTCCACAAATGTTTAGATTAAGACATACACCACTAATCTCAAAGGAAATTCAGAATTTTTATGCAAGTCGTCTTAATACGAGAACTATATCTACACACACCTATACCCAGATGATAGAATATCACCAAAACGTTTCAGCAACGGTGCGTTCCTGATATGGCAGAAGGCATGTGGGAACTACTTCAGAAGCCCAAGCATGTGGCGGGGTCATGGCCATTAGCAGAACTCAATGTCTTAGTGAAACATACGGTGGATGAGCCTGGCCATTACATGCTACACGATGTGTTCACACTGCAAGGATCTTGTTCCTACTCAGTAGAAAGAGCAGCTTTCATGAGTCATAAAATGGAGACACCAGAGGCCGTCAGAGATCCTATTGTTTGTCATGCACATTGTGGAGTAGCTCAGATCGCTGGTAGAAGGGGAATTGTTTGTGAAGGACTCCAGTACTGTCATTAAATGGACTGAACACTTTTGGGTGTTGTTTCTGGAGTGAAGAAAGTCTTTGGAAGTATTTATGCTGACAGGGTATATGAGAATGCAAAAACTTGCTTATACTAATACAGTCTGTCAAAACGCATCTTTCACAATGTTTATATACACTCACTGGCCACTTTATTGAGAACACCTTGCTAGTACCGGGTTGGAACCCCTTTTGCATTCTGAACTGCCTTAATTGTTCGTGGCATAGATTCAACAAGGGGCTGGAAACATTCCTCAGATATTTTGGTCCATATTGACATGATAGCATCACGCAGTTGCTGCAGATTTGTCGGCTGCCATCCATGATCTGAATATCCCGTTCCACCACATCCCAAAGGTGCTGTATTGGATTGAGATCTGGTGACTGTGGAGGCTATTTGAGTACAGTGAACTCATTGTCATGAGTTTTGTCAACCAGTTTGAGATGATGTGACCTTTGTGACACAGTGCATTATCCTGCTGGAAGTAGCCATTAGAATATGGGTACACGGTGGTCATAAAGGGATGGACATGGTCAGCAACAATACTTAGGTAGGCTGTGGCGATTAAACGATGCTCAATTGGTACTAAGAGGCCCAAATTGTGCCAAGAAAATATCCCTCACACCATTGCATCACCACCACCAGCCTGAGCCGTTGATACAAGGCAGGATGGATCCATGTTTTCATGTTGTTTATGCCAAATTCTGACCCTACCATCTGAATGTCGCAGCAGAAATCGAGACTCATCAGACCAGGCAACGTTTTTCCAACCTTCTATGGTCCAATTTTGGTGATCCTGTTCTAGTTCTTAGCTGACAGGAGTGGCATCCGGTGAGGTCTTCTGCTGCTGTAGCCCATCTGTTTCATGGTTTGACATGTTGTGTGTTCAGAGATGCTCTTCTGCATACCTCGGTTGTAACGAGTGGTTATTTGACTTACCTCTGCCTTTCTATCAGCTCAAACCAGTCTGGCCATTCTCCTCTGACCTCTGCCATCTACAACCCAGAGACCCAGAGAACTGCCGCTCAATGGATATTTTCACTTTTTCAGATCATTCTCTGCAATCTTAGAGATTGTTTTGCATGAAAATCCCAGTAGATCCCAGTAATTTCTGAAATACTCAAACCAGCCATTCAGTATTAGTCAGTATTACGTTAAGTATCTGTCCTTAATGTACACAATGTTGACCTATGGTAAAAATGTGTGATGGCAGTGCTCATAGCATGGAGAGAACACGCATTCCACCGTTTGCATTAAAGGCAGCTGGTGAGGGATGAGCATATTCAGGCCTTTCCCCTCAATGGCTATTTTTCCCCCCTGGGTTTCTTCTACGGCCACCTCCCTCCCCCCTCCCCCACCTTCACCTTTCCCTCACACCGTTCCTTTCCATTCACAACAAGCCTGGGCGCCAGCCCGTCCACAGCTTGGCATGGGGTTCTCCACCACCTAGGGCCCGCCGGTGCCAGGACAAACAGTTCACCGGAGAACGGACGACATTATTTATATAAACAAAGAAGCTCTGTGCCCACTGAGGCAGACCCCACGCCCCCCCCGCTGGACAGCTCTGTTCCCAAAAACTATAACCCACTTGAAATATTAACGCTCCAAACGAAAAAGTGTCTTTTTTTGGAACAAATACACAGAAATACCTTAAAAAAATATTTGGAATGGTTGAGCTATCAAATCTGTAAGTAATTATACAGTGGCTTAAAGAACAGGGCTTTACGCTTTATATGCAAGGGAAAAGTCAAACAAAAACACTTTTGTTTTTACTGGACCCCCACCACACCCCCCGGTGTGCTTATATATTTAACCCCCCAAAAAGAAAAGAGCCCCCTTCCCCCTATGTCAGAGAAAGAAACTGCATTTCCAAGATAAGGCCATAAGTAACAAGATTCTGACACAGCCACAGTTGTTTTTGGGGTTAAAAAAAAACGGCCTTTCCCCCCTTCCCTTTTAAACGGTGCAAGTCAGAGAACACTGAAACGGAAAATCAAACGCATCCTCTTATAAAAACCAGGGAAGAAAGAGACGGGAACTGAGACCATAAGGTGAATAACAGTGGGCCGTGGGGATGTCGAGGGAGAGCAAAAGAATTGGTTTGTTTTCATAAATAATTTACCGCCATATCACAGCAAAGGCCCTACTCAGGAATATTTCCTCCCGCTCGTTGGATACACTTGGTCATCATAGCGGCGACACACTGACTGTCTGACTTGGCTGCACCTCTTCGCCTTGTGTGTGTGTGTGTGTGTGTGTGTGTGTGTGTGTGTGTGTAATAAACTCAGTTATTCCTCAGACTTGATGACTGACCCCTGCAGCCTGGGAGTACACATCTCAAAGGCAGTGCATCCGTCAGCACTGTCATCGTATTCAACTGGATGCAGCATGGAGCTCAAACATCTCTCTGGTCATCAAATTTCCCAGTTGGGAGCTAAACTTAGCCCCGTTTTTATTTGCTTCCATTACTCAAACAATAGTGCATACACCAGTGGACCTTTGTGCATTGATAGGAACATTCACTAACTGGCATCCAATCTTTATTTGGCCTTAACTCTAAAATGTAGAATCAGATGGATTGTTTGAATCACAAGGAAAGCGTGTGATTTTTATCGGAAGAAGGCTGGAAAGAGGCCACTGCACTCGGTAGTTGGACAGAATTCAGCAGCTGATAGCATCAGAGCTGGTGGGTGGCTGCTCCGATTCAGCTCTTCGGTGCAACATCTTAGCATGCAATCGGTATCTTTCAGATTTCTATCACACTGCATGGTGCCTTTCTATAGAGCTGTACTCAATCCAGTCAGACAGCTAGTGTTTGTGTCCAACACTATAATCTACTCCATCTGGAAGTATTATCTAACCTTAACTTGCACGAAAGTCTGCAACTTATAATGGCATCTACGGGGTTTTAGTCCAAACAACAATGTTGTGGACTACCACATGGACAAAACAGTGTGGGGGGCAGTGACTTTACTGTGAAAGGACCGTTCTTAAATGTTGTCACGAGACATCTCATTATTCTTTTCTCTTTGAAAAATGCTGCCTGTATTTATTTGGATTGCTTTGAGGCCTGGGCCTTCCCCTGGCAACCACCGGGAGGTGTGAGAAAACACATTGTTTCAAGGCAGGCAATTTATATTAACCATCATTATCACCAGTGGCGGGCTCAGGCTGTCTGAGGGGCAGGGGCGAAAAAAATAAAAAGGGAACCAGCTGCATGTGATGGGGCACCAGTACACAGAAATTTGTGAAGCATTTATGGTGAAACAGTTCAAAACCCTGGTTAAGATTAAAATTGTTTTATTATGTGACTCAGATTTTAAGTATAACTACACCACCTCTGTAATAAAAACACACAAGGAACCATTAGCTATTTAAACATTTATTTCTCACACACACACACACACACACACTTTGAAGTCACTGAGAAAGAGCTGTATACTGAGGAGCTTAGTCAGGATAGGGAGGTGATGGAATCAGAGTATAATTCTTCTTTTGGCCATATGTTTGTAAATATCAGGGGGATTCTCCACCCAAGAGATGATTCTACCTCATTTGCACTCTCTTTTGGAACCAATAAACCAATTTCCCTTTCTAAAGATACGTTTAACTTCTGCATGCTAACGATTCTAAAAAACTGTCTGGATAAGTTTATTGGCTCCAAACAGAAATAAAATTGAAGTAGAATCATGCTGCCACTAAACTGTTTTTTAAAAGGATATATATAAACAAAAACAAAACAGGGGCACCAGGAGGGCATTTTCCACTATAGAGGCATCCCATGAGGGTTCATTGTCTCGCATGTAGGAGCACGTAGAGGCCAACTCATTGTCTCGCATGTAGGAGCACGTGGAGGCCAACTCATTGTCTCGCATGTAGGAGCACGTGGAGGCCAACTCATTGTCTCGCATGTAGGAGCACGTGGAGGCCAACTCATCGGGGAAGACTCATCCGATTTTCGGGGAAGACTCATCTGATTTGTTTCCGGTTAGATATGGAGTACCACAAGGTTCGGTGTTAGGCCCCCTTCTATTC
>JAOYSI010007292.1:0-10012 GCA_025775065.1 Hiodon alosoides | reverse complement strand
GCCTGGTCACGTACCTCCTCAGTAAGTAAGCCAGCACTTGAGCTAAATCGACGTCCTCCTCTGCTGCTGACTGTCGGTCGGTCTGTCGTTGGCCTTGCTGGTTGTTGATCTGGTTGGGTCCTGGTTCCGGCTGGTCTGCGTTGCCGCTGGACCCACGACCAGACATCCCAGAACTGGACCGAGAGCCCATAGACTGACAGCTAAAAGAAAAAGTTGACTGGAGTAGTGAATGCTTTTGAACACTTTCTCACTAAATTAGCATAACAATGAACCAAGTTCACGCCTGCCACTATTTATCAAAAGACTAAATAATAATTCTGTATTCAGAAGATAGATAAATAATATCCATGCATCTCATGTGTTACTTCAACTCATGCTACTAAGCTAAGACAGGGTATTGTAGCTGAATTAACAAAATATGAACTGAATGCTCCGCAGCTCAAATATTTTCTTTAATTCTAAAGAGTGGAACATTTCTGCTAACTTTCAAATTGTAATCCATGGCTAATTGCATTATGTCTTCTACATACGAGATACGACAGAAAAGAAAATGACTGACGTCACGTTTTACCAAGTTGGATCGGGCAAGTATCGAAATCATCACTTAATAATTTGTGGATGTTTACAACTTAAACGAACCTTCAAAAAAATGTTTTTAACTCGGTTATGATTGTAAATAAAACTGTACAGCTATGTTAACAAATTCACAAAAAGCTATCTGAAGAACACAATGTTTACAAATAAAGTACTTTTATACTTATCTAAAATACTTCATTACATAACATTTGTTGGTAATTGAATATAACCGATATAACTCATAGATAACCTTGACACTTTCCATGCGTCGTTTATAAAACATTGTTAGAACAATGTTTCACATAAAAAAGGTAGAGACCTTGCCTAATATTAGGTAATAATAAAATATTCGCTAACTTTGAAGCCTGCAACTAGATAAAAGCGTGTAAATATATCGCGTGAACAAACACAATACATTTTGTACAGTCAGATGAAATGCTGCATCTATATCTATCTATATATATATATATAGGCCAATGACAAAATACAAATTAAATTACCGTCTCTATTTGGCGTAAATTGTCTTGTCAGCTCTTTTTGGTTCCGTTTTTTTCGACGTGTCAACTTTAGACGAATCAAAACCTTTGCTAGCTAGCTATTACTAGCTGATTTTTGGAAACTCGCTGAGTGTTGTTCAGTCTCTAACTAGCAACACCGTTTTTCTTATCACGATACCCCAATGTAGGCCACAGTCGCTATCAGAGACGCCATGTTGTTTACATTGTCCGTAGTGCCCCTTTCGCTGTCACATGATCGACAACTCTCTCTAGAACGCGGGTTTAGTTGTTTTAATCAACAATTTTTCCAGTTGTCGACTGTGATTGGTACAAATACAACATAGTTGCTCTTAGACCAATAAGAGCCATATGCGATTAGTTATTTTAAAAATAGATTTTTTTTACAACGTTTATCGAGTGAGAGTACTGTTGATCCAAAATGACATCCGGTTTGGAGAATTTTCACCGGTTTTCATTTTTTGTTGACAAAAGAAAATATATTTTGTATTGGTAGATTATGAGTATTTATAAAGACCCTTTTAGAATGCATTTTCGTACTGACTAAAGATGAATAATCAAATCGATATGAGCATGTGGATTAAGGCTCTGAACTTTTTAAGGAACAGGTACACAGGATGTGCCAATAAAACAAACATATGCAAGTTACTTTTAATAAAAACACAAAAAACTAGAACTAAAAAATATCTATAGCTATTCCATATGTAAAATACACAAAATACAATTTATGATGTAGCCACATGGTGATTAAACCATTCTCTTTTAGTTAGGTGCAGTTATATCGAAGTGAATGTGGTTTCCTATAGGTGCAGTTATACTGAAGTGAATGTGGTTTCCTATAGGTGCAGTTATATCGAAGTGAATGTGGTTTCCTATAGGTGCCGTTATACTGAAGTGAATGTGGTTTCCTATAGGTGCAGTTATATTGAAGTGAATGGTTTTATTGATTTTACTGGTTGATTAAAATAGGAAGATTTTTTGATTACATGGACAACATAGGGTAACAGTATAGAGTAGTGGTTAAGGCTCTGGACTGCCATACCAGGTAGAAGACACCTAGAACCTCTGTACCTAGAATGCTCCATTAAAAATCAAACTGTACAAATGAGTAATTGTATGTAAAAACAATTATGTGATCATCTTGGATAAGCAGGTCTACTAAGAAAGAAATAAGACGAGAACATGTTTTTGATACTCCAATTAAGCAAATTCATTCAAATCAGGCCATGATGGCCTCAGTTATCCACCTGACGAAGTAGGCACTTAAACAGTCATTTATTCTCTAAAACACATAGTCATCTATTCACTAAACTTTCATGAAAACAAACAAGATCGAAATAATAAAGAACTTTATGACAGATATATGATTCAATTTGAATATAGTATTTACTTTCGGTTTAAAATCAAACGGTTGGAAGTACTTTTATTTCCAAGCTATTGTATCTGTTCCAGGTCTCCTGTAAACAATAAAAAATATTTTACTTGAAATGCAGATGGTTTTAAATATATTAAACAATCTTCAGCAATGTTACTTGTGAACTACCATTAAAGTTAAATTAAATTCAAGTGCTTTTTAAAAACGGTTTCTTGGGTTTATTTTTGCTTAGCTGGCAAAACAGACAATGGTACAAAGTTCACGGTTTCACCTAGGGCAAAACCCCGCCTTCCGCTTCGGTTATACTGAAATACAAAGAGCAAATTGCAACATGATTAATAACCTAGAAAACAGTGTATCGGTGATAAAAACACAATTTCTTTCACTGGCCCTTCGGGTCACTTAGGTAATTGAATTTGTTGACCTGGATGGAATTCTTTGAAGCCGAAATATAAAGTACTTGGAGACAACTGTAAAATAATCATTATTGTGAAACCTTAGTTTCTCGGACTCAATAACTAAAACGGACCACGCGAATAATCTGGGAAATACAACATCCATTTGACAAAAAACGATGTATTCTGTGTATCTACCAAGTCAAAAAGGGTTGTGGTAGCGTATAGCGTGGCTAGTAAGCTTCATCATACAAAATACCTACTATTAGCCACAAACTAAAAATATTTACAGAAAATCATAACTTTCATTGCCCAGGTATCTAAATCTATTGCGACAGTATGAATTACAAGGATAAAAGTTCGCAAACACGACCAACATGCAAAGCTAAAATCCAAATGAGCTGTATTAGCAACAACCGCGCACATTTATCTTTCTAAAAAAAATGCGACGCCTTCCATTTTCGTCACTGTAGAGGCGGGGTTAGAGGCGGCGTTAGAGTCTTGGGGTACCCGACGTGTGTCGTCCGCCTCGCAGGTATACACTTCCATAGAGAAGCGGTTAGCAATGACGAACAAGAGGAGTCACATAAATTGTGCAGTACCTGGCTGCAAGGCAGCAAATGTCTCTATGCACAGTCTTCCAAAAGACAAATCTCTTCGTCAGCGTTGGCTCAAATTTATTTATAACAGTGAACAAGTGCCAGTGCATTTCAGTCCGAACATGCGTTTGTGCACAGCTCATTTTTCATCGGAATGCATCGAAAACAATGCTAAGTACATGGCTGGGTTTGCTAAAAGTTTAATCCTCCGACCAGGTTCCGTCCCATCGATATTTCGTCTGGCAGCAAACAGTCGAGAAGTAAGTGGCAGGCTTCTTTAAGTAAAGGACATGTAATCGTTATCGTTATTTACATACTTATGCTGCTAACTAAGCTAAAAAACTAGTTAGCTAACTTAGTTAATGTTAGCGAGATTGCTCATATCTAACACAGAAGCAGCATCCTCAATATTTCCTTTTAGTAAAAAGAAAATTATTATAGTGGCTAGCTGTGGATAATTTCGGTTATTGTCACGTTTATGGATATAGCAGCCAATGTATCCGAGCTGTTTAAATAAATATTAAAGTTTTGTTTATAACTTGTTGAATGATGTCAGATATTTTAGCTTGAAAGGGTGACGCAAATCTAACTTCCAAATAGTACTTTTTATGAGTGATGCCACTTTGAATTAATGTGTATGCTTACGGTCACAATATGTCAGCAGACTGTTATTGGTTTATGTGAACTTGCTATGCTAACTTTATTTCTATTTATTTTGTTTGCATTAAAGCCCCAACCAATTGACTTTTTTTTGTTGCCAATCTCAACACTGACATCAGTTACGATAGTTTGCAAACGTAAAGTAGACAAGCCCCAACTTACCATTCTGTTCCTGAAAGAAGGGTTCTTAGTTGTTGCTGGTTTGAGGGATCCAATTCTCCACACCCGAACATATATGTCCGATGCTGAAGCCATTGCGAGCCACGCGTGTTTTTGTGATGCGTAGAGGTTAGGGGGTGCGAGAAGCCACTAAGTACAGTCAGCCAATGAGGGCCGGAAGAATTACATATTCAACGCCAGCCCCACCACGCCCACACAACTAGACTTCCAATTCATTCGAAGGCGGAAAAAAAGGGGAAAGTACTGTTTAAAAACGTATTAATGATTTGTCTTGATAAATAACTAAATAACATTTTAAAAACCTACTTTTTAGAACCGAGTTTGGAAATGGAACATTTTAAATAGAAGCGGTTACATGTCCAGTTTAATAATAACGTCAGGCAGTGCGGAGATATTTAGGCATGGTAGGGTTTCCTTTGGTATTTCTAAGTCGCAGTAAACGCACGTCTCCTGCTGAATCGATTCATCACGCGAGTTCTGCATTATTCGGTCACGTGTTGCTCTTTTTAACGCTTGGGCTGGGACCAAATGTAAACTTTGGCAAACCGCTAATCACTAGTAACATTACTTTCAAATAGCGTTTTCGGGTACTTTATATCTTCTACTCCATAAAAAGAAAACAGAATGAAATAACGTAGTTTCAGTCGGTGGCCGAACATCCGATGTGCTGGAGTTCGAGGTTTGAGTCCAGCTTCTCGTTGGCAGCTAATTGATAGGCAGAGCACAGCAGCGGGACACAATTGGCAGAGTGCCGCCGGGACTGGGGTGGGTTAAACAGGCAGGCCTTTCTCAGCTTGTTGCTAAAGAGCGTCTCCTAGCGGCGTTCCGGGCGCTTGCAGTACAGTGTTTTGTCTTGCGACGAGGAATTATCTTGGTTTTAGGTTTTAGTCCTTTGGTACTTTTTGTATTTAAAAATACAGTGTATTAACACTCAGTATAGCAGGCGGCCTAGGGGAGTCTTATCGTTGTGGAGTCATCGGTGGACTACCACAGAAGGAACTTTTTAGGACTATCGCTGTTTTTGTTTTTGTTGTGACAGAAGGGAGCCCCCAACAGTTGGGGGACACAGGAAGAAAGCTCGGAATGGCGGACAACCTAGAGGTTTGTGCCATCATCTGCTCACATATTAGATTAACCTAGAGGTTCCCGCCATCCCCTGCACACCTATTAGATCAATAACAATGACAGCCATGATGGAATGCTATTATTATGTAGATTTATGCAGATACAGGAACCCATGTCAAATTAAGTTTATTGGCCATAATAATTACAATAATTATTGATTTATTAAATTGTGTTATAAATTATATAATATTATATTATAAATTATACTAGAAATACATAATCAAATTTGACTGGTCAAATTGACAGCACACTGAAAAATCTCCCTACAGCTTAAAGAAAATGAAAGAAATACTTCTTGGCCAAGTTGTTACCTTCTATCACCCTCTCTCCACCCTGTTCAACTTTGCATTTATATTTGAATATTTAAATCTGCCACAATACCTGTCATAACAGAAAAAAAAAAACTTTTAGAAATGTTAACTTTTTTGTTAATACTATCCATTTTAGTTAGATTTCAATAAAAACTCAGTAAATGGATATAAGTTCAAATGGTATGTCATAGAAACCTGCTAAGTATCGGACTAATGATTAATTCAATTAATTAATCATCAAAACAATATTTTCCCCGTTGCTCACCTTTGCAGCTAACAACCACTCTGTGTCCTGTCCTATTATTAGTTAAATACGATATATTATTAGTTGTCATTTCTTACACAGCTGGATATTTAATGAAGCACGACTGGGTACTGAATGAGCAACCTTTAGGTTACAAACCAGTCACCTTGACCACTACACCTGGTGCCACCCCTTACTGCATTAGGATTTAGTGACAGTTAATAAATCAGAAGTCACTTTTTTTTTTTTTTGTATCAGAAGAATGGTTATTAGGAATTACAGACTACATAACATTATTTTGTAACTATTGAAAATTAAGATATGGTTGTGGTTAATTTATTACAATTATGGATATGCACATGCAGAAAAAACTGTTAGAGTAGTCTGTTTTATACCAATATAGCCTAGCTTTTGGTAAAAGCTCTGTCGAACCATGAAGGGGACGTGTCTTATCTGTGTGTCTTGTAAACTGCATGTCGCGCTTATTCGGTTTTATATCGTACGGGTTCGACCGTTGTTCCAAAGAAGCCGCCGCCGCCGCCGCAAAACTTCCCTTGGAACTACAGTTCCGACAAATGCTTGAATATGAAGCTGTTCTTTTTGATGGGCGGCATGCGCGTGCGTCCTCATTGGCTGTGCGGGACTAGCAGTCAAGCCGTGGGGGAGCTGTCGTGTGTTTACTACGACAGAGGAAAGAGGGGGAAAGAGAGAGAGAGAGAGAGAGAGAGAGAGAGAGAGAGAGGGGGTGGGAGATAGAGAGAGAAAACTTTTCAGTGGGGTTTTAAAGAGCGAGAGGAAGCGTGAGCTGGAGCTGCGACCATGCAGGTAACGCGTTAATTGAGCCAGTCCTAATTAGCTAGCCTGTGAGCCCAGCTAAACAATGTTGGCGCGGGTGTATTTCGCGATAGCTAGTGAACGAGCAGTTGGGCTAGCGACGATTACTGCGCATTTGGTAGTTTCATACGTGTGGTTGGGGATACTGGCCATTGGTGTTTTAGCAATAATCTATTTTCTTAGCTAGGTAGAATTAATTCCTTGAAAACGCCAAACTTTTCTGTGTTCGTGCTTCCCTCGCCCCAACACCACCACCACCACCCCCTTCGACGTTGACTGTTGTGCATACCGAGTGTTTCAAGAAGTAGCTAGCTAGCTAGCCAGCCTAATGCTTGCGTTTTTATCGGGGATTTATGAATTAAGCGAATTAAATCATAATTGTAAAAAATAAAACAATATCGAATGTGTACAGTCGTGTTGTAGCGCAGCCGATATAATTAAACGCATTAAGCAAGATAAGTGGGTTGGGGGGAGCTAGTGTTTTTTTTTTTAAAAACATCTGTAAAAGGAGCCCTAATTAATTACACGGAGCCTAAGCGATTGTAGGCCTCAAATCTACATCATCCGAGCGGCAGCGCTCTCGGACGGTGTTAAACCGTTTGGCAGGCTGGCAAGACTAACAATCCACAGCGATAAGGGAACTACTCGAGGCCGAGGTTTTGGAGAAGAGTTCTCCTCCATCGTGTTATTGGCGATATGTGTTGTTGTGGAGCAGTTATCCCTGCGAGTGTGATTTTAGTTATGGTTGAATCTGTGTGCGCGCTATTGGGCGGATCTTGTTTTTTTTTTTTTTTTCCTCTCTCTTTGCGAAAAGTGTAAATTCGAGATTATGGCGACCTAGCTAATTGTGACACGTCTCATCTGCTTATATGGTGTCTTTTGTTTATTTTTACGTAATAATGAAACCAATGTATTTAATTTACGGTAATTGGCGTCGATATTGTCTTGAATACGAACAGCTAGGTAGTTTTTAAAAACACAAATGTCTCACCGAACTGCCCAGCTAGCTAATTGATAGACCAGGCGGCTAATTCGTTCGAGTTAATTGGCAGGGAAAGGGGGGCATTAGTAATTAACACGACCAGATTTGACTGCTACGTTTTTCTTCCAGTTGTATCAAATTGGAAGGTGATCATGACCAGATAATGACCGATTTACTCATAACGCAGAGTGTGTTTATTATACAGATTACGTTGTTTAGTCATGAGCAGGTAACAGACATTTCTCGAATCGGTCGACCAAAAACGTGCAAATGCAAGACCGTTGGTGGTTGCAGCAGTATAGGAGTCGTGTTTCTCGGCTTTGATGACCTGGCCATTTACTACATTAATCAATTAATAGTTGGATTTATTGATTTTAAAGGGTTTGTTTAGTTTATTATTTTTCTATACATCCCTTGGTGTTATTATAAATCTATGTATATTGTGTAGTCATTATGATGAATCTTTCAATTCAGTTGGCAACGTTGATTGGAACTGGCAGTTGATTAAAAATTAGGTAATCACCTGGACATTTGAAAGTTGAAATTAAACTCCAGTTACTGTAAAGTAATCTAATTGGGAAGAAAAGAGTCAAGTATTACTAATCCAGACCATGACGGTGAATTTCAAATTGTCCAAACTATTCTGGGATAGGTTGGTAGGTGCCTAGACCTCAAATTAGATTCCTATAAATGTATTTGTGTATGTACATTGTCAGTTGTGTATCCAGAAGACCTAAACGGCGAGACTGGATTTTTAGTGATCACCAGCAGTTGAAATGTGATATACTTTTATATATCAGCAAATACACCAATACCATTACCAATCCCACGTGAATCATTGGCTGCTAGGTTTGATGAGCCCAGCAGACATAACTCATTTTAGCCTTGGTGTAGTTAAAATTGTTGTTTCTGCCAGATTAATTAATGCTGTTTTTAGGTTTAAATTGGTGGAATTGCCAATTATGTATTTTGTCTAAGATTATTGGCAGGAACCCCAGCAACCACATGGGACAATGAGAAAGCACAGGTGGTTCCTCCAGCCCACCTGTCTCCCAATTGTTTGCATTTAACACAATGCAGGGCATACAGCTCTGGGCAGGAGGTTGAGCCCCGACTGGACCATAGGCGTCCACTGCTAGCCTACAGGAGGTCGCTGTTCGCCACTAGCCAAGAACAACCCACGTCAACTTGAGCCCACCCTTCCCTGGGCAGAGTTCTGCAAAGCCAGCTCTGCAAATGACATGATTCAGATACACAGGTTTGAATCATAGGGTTCAGTCTGCTCTCTGTCCCCAGGGGAGTCAATTGTGAGCCAGCCCCAAATTGTGTTATCATAAAGCCAATGTAAAAAGCATATGGAAGTAGGTGTTTTCAGGTCTGGGCCCCCTTCTGACTGAATCTTTCAAAAACTATGTATTTTCCTGTCTTCATATCAAAGTTATGAGCTGTGCTCTAGCAACCAATAATGTTTTTCAAGAGGAAGTAACACGGGGGTGGTGGAATAGTTGTAAATGTTGGGGTTAGGGCCTTTACATTGTACTTGGGAGTGCCTGGTGGCGTTTTGACCTTGTTTTACAAGTCCGCCATTGTTGAGAGTTTTCAGATATTGTGGCATGAATATAGTGGACCTGGAAGTACTAATTGACATTTGGTCAATTTTCAAATCATATTGGAATGATGTATTGTAGCAGGGTTTCCTTTGGAACCACATAAATATTCCTGTAATCCATCCTTTGTATCTTCCTATGGTTATAGAGAAGATGACCCGGTCCAGTTGGGTGTTTAACATTTAGTTCTAATGTTAGGTTTAGGACTTCTGTGTTTGATTCTGATGATTATTTAGGCCAGACTTTTCTTTATGTCCATGTTTCCCATGTAATAGGGATCATTCATTAGTATATAAGTGACATTATACATGTAATGGAGATAATTCGTTAGTATATAAGTGACATTATACATGTAATAGGGATCATTCATTAGTATATAAGTGACATTATACATGTAATGGAGATAATTCGTTAGTATATAAGTGACATTATACATGTAATAGGGATCATTCATTAGTATATAAGTGACATTATACATGTAATAGGGGTAATTCATTAGTATGTCATTAACATTATACATGTAATAGGGGTAATTCATTAGTATGTCATTAACATTATACATGTAATAGGGGTAATTCATTAGTATGTCATTAACATTATACATGTAAT
>JAOYSI010007290.1:0-12226 GCA_025775065.1 Hiodon alosoides | reverse complement strand
TCTATGTAAAGCGTCTTTGTGACATGGCAACATGTGAAAAGCGCTGTATAAAAATAAAATTGATTGATTGATTGAAACAGAAATGAATAAGTGCAAGCTGAAATTTTATTTCACCGATACGGATAACATATTACAAACGCAAAACGCAAGATCTAAGTATAACCAGTTGAAAAATATCAAGCACCAGAAGATGTAATTTAAAATTCCATTAAATGCTTAAAAACCCCGGTGTTCAGTGCATTCTATTTTGCACATAAAACGTTTACATTATGGGATTCTGTACATACTTTACAAAAAACTGCCCTTAAATGAAAGATTAGCTTTAGATGTATACAATTTATAAACTAAATTAAAATGATTAATTAACTAAAATATTTATATTATCCATTTAGTGAGCACGAGTTGAATACTTAACTGTGCTTTACTACAAATAAAAATGGGGGTCATGAGCACAGTCTTGTTAATTACTGTCCCGTGATAACCACAAAATGTAGTTACTAATCAACGTTTTCTTTTGATTAAAATAAGCATGCCCTGTAGCCTTTTTCTCTATATATTTTCAGAAGTTTCATGATAGTTATATTTGTTTATGCAAAAAAAAAAAATTTGTAAAAATGTCTAATTGAAAAACTTCAAGAATAATAACAATTATAATAGGCCACAAGTAGAGACAAAGACTTTATGTCTGAATTACTTAAGTAAACGGGAGAAAACAGAACAGCAAGCCGTTCTGGATAAGAGCTTCCGCTAAGCAACTAAATTATGTTGGCTGTAACGTTCAGTTTTTAGAAATATGGATCTATTATATAATCATTTCCATCTATAGATCTTAAAACGGTTTCCGACAAAGGTATCTTACATAACCATTACTAAAATAGTTTTTGCCAAAAAGTGAAATAATTTAATCCAAAATTATACTTTCTTCGTTTTAACAAAATATTCGCTTTAACAAAATGTAAAATATACATTTTTGAGAATAAATTAAGACTATTTTTTAAACTTAAAAAATTAAACGTTCTGATAGAACGCAGGCTTATAAACCTACTGGATATTCTTCAAGGATTCTACAAGTGAAATTTTGGGGGGTGGGGTAAAATTCGGAACGAGACGAAACGGCCCGGAACGGTACTTTAATTAATTAAATTGCTTTAAAAAACAGCATAGAAAGTTGCACACCGATTAATAACGCGCTGTCATTAACCCGTTCCAAAAATTATACACACAATGCAACCAGTTTCGGCACGGAATGAGAAATGAAAGGTCGGTTCGCGGTTTTTTTCCTTTTCTTTTTTCAGTAGTGCTATGATGGCCTCACTTAGTTGTATTGTGTGTATCATGTTCATGCTATGTGCAGCTTCGGAACCTAGTGTTCCGGGAGCCTTTTGGTGATAAAAAAAGGTTTCTGAACGGGTTAATGACAGCGCGTTAATTATCTGTTCTGACTGGTAAAATATTCTCCTAACGTATGTGCCACTTCCTATGCTGTTTTTAAAATCAATTAAATTAATTAAAGTACCGTTCCGGGCCGTTTCGTCTCGTTCCGGCTTTTACCCCATCCCAAATTTTGGAGTCGCCTTCATGGAAACTGAATGATGTAACAACCAAACAAGCAATACGAATGAGTGAAAAATATTTTAAAATTATTGAAACACAATTCAATGCAATACAACAACCTATCCATTTATTGGTATTTAAACTTCAAACGATGCGTTCAACAAATTATATTGAAATTCAACTGAACCGATTCATGAAAAAAATATACAATTTGCAAAATTAGCTTTGAAATGTTTTATAAGCCTACTGAACGATAAATCTCATACGAACATTTCATTTTTAATAAATGAGCTACTCAACAAAACCATACTCAACAAATGACGTCCAACTTCATTATTCAACAATATATCCTTTAAATGTTAACTTGCAAATTAACTACAACGTTTTAATTTTTGTTTCTATTGGTCAGTGGTTATTTTTTTAGATTTAGTTCGAGGACCACACAATATGATAAGAAACGTTGTCGCATTGCCTTGCATTTTTTACAAGGAATCTGTAATACCTGAGAGAAAATATGCAATGTAGTTACAGCAAAATGTAGAACAAATTCAAAGATAATTAAGAGTCGAGAAATCGCAAACACGTGATGCTAATCATAATAGTGCATGATAGACGTTTCCGGTTGTCTGGTATGTGCCAGTTGGTGATAACTGCCCGTGGCAGTTGAACCCACGTTATGGCTAATTGGTTGCGTCATACCAGTGAAGGGGCTACCGCTGTGGGGCACCAGGACGTTCGGGTGTAGGTGGTATGCGCTGTAGCTCGAGTGGAGGTGGTGGCTGAGGTAACAATTGACTGGAGAATTGGTAAAGCCGTTTATAGGCACCGGGCCGGTATTCCCGTTGGAGGGCTGCGTCTGTTGGTAGTTCATGGAAGCTGTCGAATGCAGGGGGATAGACGGAGAAAGGGTCCAGGTGTTGCCGATAAAAGGCGTCTGTACGTACTTCGGCGTCTGGTGCACGTAGTAGTCCTCGGGACAATTAATGCAAGGTTTCCCCATTAAGCAAGCGACCGACGGAGATTTGTAAGCTCTTTTCACCCGTTTTCGACGTCTGTAATTCCCTTTATCAAACATGTCCTCAAAAGCAGGATCTAAAGTCCAGAAATTACCCTTTCTCTCCCCGGCGTCCTCCCGAGGAACTTTGACGAAGCATTCGTTTAAACTGAGATTGTGCCGGATGCTGTTTTGCCAGCCCTTTCTATTTTTTTCATAGAAGGGAAATTTTTTAATAATGAATTGATAAATTCCGTTGAGCGTCAATTTATTTTCCCGACTCTCTCTGATAGCCATAACGATAAGAGCCACGTAGGAATACGGTGGTTTTTGAGATGAGTCCACTTCGTCCGTTGTCGTTCCTTTTTCGCTTTGTGCCTCTGGGCTGCTCTTACTCATGACTGAGACCGGGTCTGGGGTACATTCCGTGCGTCCCGTCTCTTCCCGAACACCAGACTCGTCTGTGTTTTGGAACTTTTCCATCCTTGATTTAGGCTCCTTAATTCTTCCAAAAAATTAATGGTGCTGCTTACATGAGACTGCCTACTACCTCTCCCAAGCACAGTAGTTATGATCTGATATCCCATCCATCTAACCCCTCCCACAGACAAAGCATCAAACGTTCCCGTTTCATATTGTTATCATCTTTTTAACATTGTTTTGTGTCAAGTTAAAAAAAAAAAACATTTTTGTTGAAGTTCAAGTCGAGGTCAACCCACATTTTGACACAATTCCAGTAATTGGTGTTTTAAACCGTTTAATCTTAAACACTAAACAATAATGTACCCTTTATATCCTCGGTTGCAGCTGCAAGCAAACTCAGACGCACAATTCTAAACTGCACCTGTTGACGAATTTCGATCATTTTATATTTATACTGAAAAATTGCGATTTATTTGCACGATACGACACACCTGTTTCAAAAGTCTCTACGGACAAAACAACTACTTAAAACGAAAAACATTGGTACAAATTAATTTTAAAAATTTGTGCAAACGTTAATATAAAAAAATATATTAAAAAATGGAGTTCCAATCTCCATAATTATAAAATGTTTTTAAAATCTTCGTCTTTTTCATTTATTTGAAGAAAGTCGACAAAAAAAAATGGATGAACGGTCTCGAAAGTACAGTTCGAGAGGAATAACTCATCAAATCACCTAATTGGTTGGAATCAACCATTGAAATTCAGCTGAATTAAATCGAAGGTTGATAAATACGTAGCAGTTATGGAACTTTTCTCATGTGCCTGTATATGTATGCATTGCCCTTTACTGGGGACGTACACTCTGAGTCGAAATTTAAAAAGACGGCAATACTCGTATAACCAATTGCGAGGGTTTTGTGATGGCCACCCACTTACACTGAGGCATGAAAACCCTGGCTGTGGTAGACGAGAGATAATAATCACCTAGTCTCAGCAGACAGTCTGTCTCCCCTTAGCCAGCGATAGGGAAACCAATGGAGCCTACAAGCAATTCATTGCATCAACACATGTTCTTTCTTAGGACTGGGTACCTGATATATATATATATATATATATATATATAGCATTTTTTCTTTCCTTTCTAATGGCACAATCACGCCTTTTTCAAATAAGCTTTTCAGTGGATGAACCAACAAATGATCTTTATCCATTTGCTCTACTGTTTTGCACACATGCTGGGGTCTAAGGCAACATACTAACCACTTGACAACATAATGCTATCCGTTTTATATGATACTGTACTGGAGATACATGCAAATTTATTATACAAATAAATTAAACAGGAGATGGCATGTGACATAACCGATAAATTATGTGACTGGTTGATATGTAGTTTCCCGACTCACAACCTACAGAATTATATTCAATATTTATATTTATTTAAATATATTCAATATTCAATAAATAAGTCTAATTTAAGAGAATTCTTTATTTTTCAAAATTCTTTGTCCTCTGATGTACTCAAACCCTAGCTCTGAAAATCATTGGATTCCCCTTCTGATGGCTTTCTCTGAGCCGAGCATTACTCACTTAAACGACTAGTCAAATGGCATACAATGCACTCATGGCGAAAATTTAAATTGGAAATGAATCATACAAATCACATCTTAACATTAAACAAACTATTCTCTTTAATATTTATATTTTATGAAAAGCATTTATATACATTATTTTTCTTAAATGGAAAGGCTTTCACATGTTAAATTACCTATGTGTGCATCCCTAACAGAAAATAAACCTTAGACCCAGTTACGTCATATTGAAGGACACATTAAGTTAGTGTTGCAATTACAATAAAGTGTATCAACGTAGATAGCAGCATTTTTTCAGTTTCAATAAATCAGAAGTTAAATGATGCAAGTACCCAATGCCATAACAACTTGCATTCTATATCACTAAATATAGTTTAAGGACTACATGCATTGGGTCAATATTAAGATAATTGCAGTATTGCCAAAAATTCTCCCATATGAAATGGGATTGCTGTAAACAATGAAATTTTGCACAGAGCTTATTCTGTAAAATACCACAATAAACTTAGCTGCAAATATTATTAAATTCAACAGCAATGAAAGTTGAATTTAAAAATATGGATTACAACTGTTTAGTTTCAACAAGCAATTTATTTTATCATCTTCAGAAACAAATGCTTTCCAATTTCTTTCACACCAACTTAAGTGAATTCTTCTCAAACTTCAGGCAGTTTCGTAAAATGTGCCACCCAGGCGTTCCTTCCCTCTTAAATATTGAGTAAGATATTGAAACCTAGAAAACACCTGGAAAAGCCACCGTCTGAAAACAAACATTTCAGTGATTCTATGATCTACATATTCTAAACAATACGGATTTCATAGAAATATCACAGCATAAAAAGCTAAAATACAGAAATGGCTTTATTTTCTAGGATCAGGAAGAGGCGACTATGCCCAGTTTCTGTTCCTTGTTGCTATATGTAGACAATACATACCGGTTGGTGCCATTTTAATGAAAGGTTGTTCATTCAAGTTTTTTTTGTAGTGCTGCTAAAAGCAATTTATGGCTGCGCCTACATAAAAATTAATCTTGGCAACCATCTTTAAAAAATAAGAAAAAAAAGACAGACAATATGTAAATATGTATTCCGTTTCAAATAGCAGAAACATTTGGGTTGCCTGAAATAGAAAAGTTGAGTCACTTGACAGGCACCAACATTTTTAGCTTGCCATGTCAAGATTGCCATATCAGTTTTGTATGGCGGAAAGATCAATGGCTTCAACCATTGGTGCTGGATAGCCCCCTCAATGAATTAACACCCATTAAAATGGACGCAATGGACAGTGAGATGAATTTGATCGAAACATTTAAAAATATATATTAATGTCTACAGTCGAAAATTGAGTGACGTTTAATTTTAAAGCATTCACATTTTCAACGAACATTTTAGAGCAAAATTAAAACACTTAAATCTCCTCTCCCAAGGGCAGAAATTAGAAACACTGATTTGGGGCACTAGACACTAGAGTTCCAGGGGCTCATATTTAATTCATACTAAACAATTTCAGTTGCAAAACTGGTTTGGGAAATGACTGGCGTACATCATGTAATTTTTTCTTTCATACATAAAAACAGTAGTATTCGCATTCCTTACTTAAGGATTGGATGTAACAGAAACGTAATTAAGTGTATAATCTCTCTGAAAGGTTTCAGTTCATTTTAGATCTTCAGTGCTTTCAAGCCAACGCAGTTGGAACCTGTGCTGTAATTATTAAAACTCTGCATGTATTCATTATATTCTGCAATGCTGAAACTAATTTTCAATTGGGCCGGCTGTAGAGCACGCCAACACATTCAATGCATTTAAAAAAGTTTAAAGTCAAGACATTTAATGAGTCTAATCCGCTTGAAAGACACTTAAAAAAAAAAAAAATGCAATTTGGTAGTGTAATTATGATTTTATAACATTTTAGTGTCTCTGCAACTGAAGTCACCCACCAAAATTATTTTTGTAAAAGGTGAATCATTGTCCAATAGCACCGTGCTAATGCAAGGCTATATTTAACTTTAACTTATAATTTAGACTTTAGTTTTATTTATGCAAATATCCAGAGGGAAATTAGCTTAGAAACAGATGGAAGGTGACATTAGACAAGAGTACTACATGAAAATGAAGGCAATAAAGCTCCATCACAAAATATTTGACCTTGTAATACATGCTAAGCCTCTATTTAGGAAAAGGTATTCATGCAAAAAATAAAGAGTTTTGCTGCAACGCATTACATGAGGTTTGCAAAAAAAAGACCTATGGGGCCAAGAAGAGGTGTCTGGCTTTAGACCACTGCTAATTTAGCTATTGTTCACATTGCCTCATCTAATGAAATTACTTAAAAATAATTATTCTACCCGTTAGACAATAAAAGGGAGAGGTTGAGGTAAGTTTCATGCATAACAACGTAAATAATTTAATTTCTTTATGCATTTCTTCAGCGTGAAACAACCCACTGCTTTCTTCACAGTTAAGCTTCTTGTTAATTACGAACCCTACTTATTACTTTTACCTCCATCTAAGCACTCCAGGATATAATGACAAAGAAAAAAAACATTTATACCTACCTTCATCCTTGACTTTTGTACTCATCCAAGGCCCACTGATTCAAGTCATCTTATAGGTTTAGTTTTCATTTAAATACAGTACTGGCATAACTGCTTGGATTAAAGCATACTCAGATGAGTAATTATAATTCGTAGACCCGTGCTCTAAGTAAGTTAAATGGCAGTCACACTGAAGTTTAAAATATACACAAATTACATATTGCCTGTTTCATATGGATTTAGGATACCACAGGGTTTGACATCTATGAACAACTGAAGAAAGCTGTTTTTTCTCAAGCACAATTTAAACTAATTAAATAAAAACATACGGTCTTTTTTTAAGCATTTCCTCTTATTAAAACATGAAGCCACCTGACAGAGAGACTGACAGAGGTAAATGCTTTTTAAAACACTACTAAAATTAATTAAAACACTCGCTTAATACAAAAAAGGATTTCCAAGTGCAAAGACTCGTGCGTTTAAGCTCCAAGTAAATGAAGCGTCTATTTAGCGATTTTCACAAATGCATATAATTATATCGACACATTACATCCTGACACTATAAGGTCAGTGCAGATGTGAGTTCTCAGATGAACCTCCAGATGCCTTTTGGACCAAGATCAACTACACTGTCAAAAACAGTTCTTAAATTGCAACAAAGAATTGCTTGAACACTTAAGTCAATATAGCGAAGATATCAGGAAGTACTCCCCCAGACACCGATATTCTCCATCACATTCAGGGACACAAAGATATTCTGCTTTCTGTACACTTTCCTTATAAGATGCTTACTCTGGTCTTCAGACTACTGCGTCCACAGATTCTGGATTAGTCCAAGCGATCAGAGAAACAAATTATATGTTTAGGTCGAGAAAAGCCTCACTGCTTATATTCAAAGCACCTCAGTAGTAACTTTGAAATACAGGTCAAAGTCAGTTGAGAGAGAACCAGTTTGCATCAGCCGCTCATCTCCAGGTGTGGTAGAAATACAAGGAGGTGAAGACTAAGTTAACAGTCAGGCTGGCACACAGGATGCCCGGCCACAGGGAACGGCCCAACAGACCTGGAATTAACACAGAACAAAAATATTGTTTATACATCTACTGTAAAATATACAGAAAATGAATTAACATTATATAAAGCTAGCGTAATACACGTCAGAAAGCATCGAAACAGCTTTTATTTTAAACAATAACAGTTAGTTGCCACTGCCACTATTCTTTTTTGTGGTTTACCCCCTCCCCCCATACGATACTTCTAGCTATTTGTCAGACCAAAAGATTCCTGATTCAATTTGACAAAAATGCTGAACTTTTACTTGCCACATTTTCCATCTTATGCTGAAAAGTGTAACAATGAACTCACCTTTCCATCCAGTAGCCCTTTCCAAGGTTCCCCCCGTGGTTGTGTCCACCAGGCAGGCAGACGAGCCCGAGGAGCTGCCCGCCTTCCGCCCCTTCACATTCTCAAACACACTGTCATCTTCCAGCAGGGAACCCAAGTCTGGAAGTAAACCATACCATCCTGTCATGCCAGTATGAATTTACAGAATTCTAGCAATTTCACTTTCTCAAAAAGATACAAAAGACTGACTGACTAAAATGGTTCAGATCAAACAATGTGCAGGAAATGGCAGGAAACAGAATATTTAGCGCATTCTATAATCTGTAAAGACTGAAATGACAAAGTCAGACCCATCGAGCAATTATTTATATGGTCAAATATAATAATTACTCTGATTTGGTATTGAGAATATTTTGTTCACTTTTTAAGCCTAATGAACGACTAAAAACAACAGGATCGTTCGTGCTTTAGTGCTGGAGAAAAATAGATGATTCTTAAATTTGGCCACCTGTCACACAACGCATTTATTTAATAGCCTTTCCTTTTTTGTAGAATCCTATTCTAGTCTCCATAGTCCATACAAATTATTACATTACACAATTAGTTCTTTTCTTTACCATTAATAAAATGCTTAAAACTATAAATACCATTTCCTTGGCCAATGACTCAGATCCTTAGTCAGAACAAGATTAACAAGCAGACATATACAAGCACGTTACAGAAGTTTAACCAAGAATGGCAGTAACCGTAAGGGTCAGCAACACCAATTTAGTTCCCATAGACACAGCTCTTCAAGATAGAGGACATATGCCATATGTGTGTAAGCTCCTCCAACACGATATATAATACCAGAAACACTTAAATCATTAAAAACTTGAATATACTTCTACCGAGCCCAACACGGTTTCCTGTTTTTAAATATTTTGTAGACCATTTTTCTTGTTACCGTTTGCTTTTGAGACCCTATTCGAACAGGGCAATCCAAGTACATTAATCATTAATTTTTAAATACATTTTTAAATGTATTATTTTGCATGTGAAAAAATCATCATCTTACTTAACAATAAGCATGAAATCCATACAGACCATTGAATTTCCATTAATATTAATTGCAATATACAAATAACTTTGTATACAAATAACTTTCCACATACACTTATAAAACGAATAACTGGTTACTGAAATGTCAGAGAAAAAAAAAAAGAAAGAAAAAAAATCAGTTTCTTGCATGAATTGCAGTAAATGTAAAAGAGCTTGAGGAGAAATGGCTAAAATCTCCAGTAAGTACCATGGTTGTGGGATGGAAAAGGAGAGCTCTCTGGGATGAGCGTGCCAGCCGGGAAGGGGCTGGGTTCTGATGGACATGGAGGCGGAGCCAAAGGGGCAGGCTCTGGGGGAGATGAGAAGAGCTGCAACTTTTGGCCACCAAGTTTTAAGCGGGCAGGGCTGATGAGGGGGCGACGATGCCACACTGAGCTGGTGGTGGACGTCACAGAGTCTGCGATGGAGGGTGTAGGCGAGGGGCCTGGAGATGAGGGCCGACTTCCCAACTTCAAAGATAAATAGTCTGCATGTAAAACAAAGAAAAAACCTTAAATTGGATGACTTCAAGCAAAAAAGGTAATTCTCAATTAGCATTTTTCATATTTGTATGTTATGTACCTGATGGTGGAGGGTCCTTACATTTTGACGAGGGTCGGCTTCCACTGAATAAGTAGCCTGAATCTATATAAAAAACAAAAACATACAAACGGTCACACGCATGACCGACTGAGAAAGAGGTATCAGATAAATCACATTCAGGTTTCCCCATAACGTACATTTCCTGTCAGGGTGTCTTTGTTTCTGCCCATAAAGTATTACACTTCCGTTAAACAACCTGCAATAAAGGTTCGAGAAATTAAAAATGCCCCAGCAGAGAAAGTAGCACTCACAAGTATGAGCAAGGGACGGGAATTCTTTTAAGGTGCTGAAATCTGGAGGGAGTGATGGTGGGTCAGCAGAAACGGCACGCTCACAAAGGTGGAACAATGCGGTGCACCGCACTTCTGTGTTCAGGCAAAGGCTATATAGGATTACTGTCAGAAAAGCACTTACAATTTATAAATCACAAATGTTCTCCATAAAATAAATTAATAATTTAGTTATGCTTCACCATCATTGTAACTACAAAAAGCAACATGTACCTTTTTTATTTAAATGGTAAGATTGCAATTTGTTTATTTGTTGAGCATGTGCCACTAATAGAATTTAATCCCTTTAATGTTAAAACTTTCCCCCTTCAAGAAACTCAGTGTTCGATAATTCAGTGTCCTGAAGAGGGCTGTGCAATCAAGACAACCCAGAAATATGATTCTTGATGAACCGAAACAGATTTCTAGGGGGGGAATGGTTCAAAATTCATCCTCAACATTGTGCAAGTCGTATAAGCAGCTACCGGAAACGTTTGGTGGAGGTTGTTGCTGCTAAAGGAGGATCTACAAACTACTAAATTCATGGGTTCACTTACAGTGAATTACTATATAGTGTATTTTGTGGCCTCAGATTTGTCATACACACTACAAGCTGAGAGGCTAAATGAATA
Organism: Hiodon alosoides; assembly: GCA_025775065.1. NCBI lineage: Eukaryota > Metazoa > Chordata > Actinopteri > Hiodontiformes > Hiodontidae > Hiodon > Hiodon alosoides. The sequence goes on along the minus strand of JAOYSI010007290.1, from coordinate 1,196 downwards.
GTGTGGTCATTGCAGTTCAGCAAGACTACACTGGAAAGGGAAAAAAACATTTGGAGTCATCCTATACGTTTAACGTTCTTACATTTCCAAAAAAAATAAACATTTTGCAATTCATATGATAACCCATGACCAAAACAAAGGCAAGCTAAATGAGTGAAGCTTAGGGATCTCTTGAATAGAAGCAGGTCTCCAACATAGAAAAGTATCTGTCTCATTTGAACCTTACCTTCCAGTTCAAATAATGTTTACAGTTGGAAAGGTAATAAAATTAGTGAACGATTAAATACCGGCGCTCAAAGTTTAGGCAGTGGTTTATTACTTATGGTTTCCCTTTACCATAATCTGTTCACACAGCAGAGCTGGTAATCATATCACTAATAAAGTACATGTCAATTACTTTGTAATAGGTGGAGATCAAAGCACCTTGCAAACCAAACTATACTACCAGAGAATATTGGTGGATGATTTGGCACCAATCAAAAACTTCTATTGAGTAGCATAGATTTGATAGGAGGTGTTTTTGATAAGGTCAAAAACAATAGTCAACGATGGTAAGCAGTGTCCATTAAGTGTAAAGCGAAAAGAACAAGGCCTTGACTGTTTTAGAAACTAATACATGATTGTGAAAGCCACATGAAGCCTTTTGTAGGAAACCAACAACTACTTTAACAAAATTGGAAATATTAAGCAAAAAACAGCTGTACAGAACCTAAATGCAGCGCTCAAGCTTTAGTGATGCAGCTTCGCTAGGCAGCTCATAGTGTGCCCAGGATCGTTTACAAGCAGGCTGATATTGTAGAAGAACTGAAGAGGTACCTGACGAGGTTTAGTTTTTTTAAAATTTTTATTAAACATAGCTGCAAGCCAACCCCTTTGCCCATGGAAACCAATGCAAGCAGGGCAGCAGGGTCAAGGCTGGGATACATACAGTTGTGCTCAAAAGTTTGCATACCCTGGCAGAAATTGTGAAATTTTGAAAATATGACTGATCATAAAAAACAACTGTCTTTTATTTAAGGATAGCAATCATATGAAGCCATTTATTATCACATAGTCGTTTGGCTCTTTTTAAAATCATAATGATAACAGAAATCAGCCAAATGGCCCTGATCAAATACATACATACCCTTGAATGTTTGGCCTTGTTACAGACACACAAGGTGACACACACAGGTTCAAATGGCAATTAAAGGTTA
>JAOYSI010007289.1:0-11930 GCA_025775065.1 Hiodon alosoides | reverse complement strand
GATGTCAGGTTCACATATATGAGCTGACCTGTATTCTGTACCATACACAGGATGTCATGTTCACATATATGAGCTGATCTGTATAATGTACCATACACAGGATGTCAGGTTCACATATATGAGCTGACCTGTATTCTGTACCATACACAGGATGTCATGTTCACATATATGAGCTGACCTGTATTCTGTACCATACACAGGATGTCATGTTCACATATATGAGCTGACCTGTATAATGTACCATACACAGGATGTCAGGTTCACATATATGAGCTGACCTGTATACTGTACCATACACAGGATGTCAGGTTCACATATACCACATACCATTTAATTGTCATGACAAAGAAAACTTTATGCAAAAAGTATGATGATGGTGGAGATCTCTGTGACAGAAGAATCCAAGCGGTAGGGTGAGGTTTTTTCTAATGTTCAAAGAGAATATCTGATTTCCAGTTTTACCCAGACATGCTTAGACTATAAAGCTAGATATGTGGTGCATTGGTAAGTTAGTTCTGCCTGGTAACCCTCCCGGTATAGAGTGGATCACCATTACCAAGACGGTTCTGAGAAACCGTCTCTCTACCAGGGGATGAAACAGAAGGTATTGTGCCAGTTCTCCGTTCTCCCTCCCACGGGGTGGCAGGACAGGGGCCAGGAGGGTGATGAGACGGGGCAGGAACTCACAAGGTGCTCCACAGGTGCTCGAAGGTACTCCCCTCGTCAGCAGGTGAGGACTGGGACATCTTAGTGGATGGGTAATCCACTGAGGGGTAGATCACTCTGTAAACACAAAACCAGCATTTCGGCAGTGCGTCACAGAGGCGTTTATTCGGCAGTACACACCACAAGAAGCTCCGCTCATCCCAGCGTCGCTAATGGCCGTTTCGTGTCAAGACTGCAAATGCTCGGCTGGTGGGCGAGTGATGTTGAGTGGCTTGAGTCCGGAGGCATCGTCTCTCTCTTCTCTGGTGCATGTGTTACTCAGCCCTGCCAAGGGGGAAGCTCTCAGTGCACAGTCACCGGAGGCATGCCTGGGCCTGCCCAGTCTGCCCCCGTAGGGACCGGAGCCTTCCCCAGCTCCTCACGTTCGGGGCAAACCAAAGCCTCTTCGTGAAGGAGCTCTGATTCGAGTGCAAGCAGCCAGTCATGCACCGTACTGCCACTGTACAAAGGCTCTGGAGCCAGGAATACACTTTCTGCCCCTTTATCAAAATCAATTTCCACAGAATCCACAGTGAACTCGTGTTGCAACCTATACAACTGATATATTAATAGCAAAAGTCTCTCACTAGACGCATTTAATCTAAGCTGCTTTGCTTTGCATCCATTTGAATTAATTCAGATTCCACATTATTTGACCGAAATACCCGACGTAATTGAGTATCGAGGGCTCCCTCTTGTGGTGATTCATAAGAAAACCATTTTTAAAAACAAAACTGGCAAAAAAACATCAAACAAAAAACTGGGGAAGGTTATTGAGCTTGGTTATTTAAATTTATGATTTAGTTTATGTTTAATTTTCGGTAGAATATTTGGGTTATAATGTTTCATGATCATTTTCTTTTTTTGCAGTTGAACACAAATCCGGTGCGATGGTTCAGGCTGGGAAATGTAATTGAGGAGTGTTAATTGACTGGCAACGAAGCGTTCTCTTATACGATTCGTATACGTCTCTTATATTACTCTTTTATCTCCCTAACAAGTAACCTACAAATATTACAAATAAATCCCATTATTGTTCCATGCTGTTAGGAAAATATTTTAAAATGCCAGGTCGTGTAAACAACTTTAGTTATTGGCACAAATTATTTCAGTCTGCTATTCTTAGACATCCAAACACATAAGGGGAAACCCTAGATTTTGTAAGTAGCTTTGGTGAAATTGAATGAGAGACTAAATGTGGTGGACAACACTAATGTCACTGGGAAAGTTGGGGGCTGTATCTCACGCCTGCAGCCATAAAGCTAACGCTTTTACATAGCTTCATTAAACGGACGTTGGAATAGTGCTAAGATACATACTATGCAGAATTATGCCGAGGTAGCATGGCAACTACTTTTATATTTCTGTAGACCACACCATTATTCATATTTAAAATATCTTAGGGCGGTGCGTATGAACGACAAAGACAATTCTGCCAGATCTTTTCCTGGTTGCCTCCAGGGGTCTGTCGAGATGTCCCTACGCTATGACTAATAAAAAATATTCCCCTCTCAGACATCCACTCAAGGGTGGTTTGGAAGGTACCCATGTGATTTTACCTGGGAGATTTATTTACTTGTGTAGTTCGTGGTTCATCCGGTTTACTGCTGCTGTGAACAACAACAAGCAACTATTTGATTTGTTTACACTACAGCAATAATGTACACACATATTTCAAGAGAAAATCACTGAGCATACTTTAGCCATAAAATTTTGATTATGTCCATACTTTGTTCCAAGTTTAGTGATAGATTTAGTGATTAGAATATGTGATTGTGATACAAAGAAACAGACGTTTCCTAATGAAATCACGACTGAAACTGATTCTGTAATATGTGCAGTGAAGCTGAGTCCTACACAGGCAGCCACAATCCTGCTTCAGGGTCCTATCTCTTTTAAATATATTTCTTATCATCACAGATAATACTCAATAAGGTTTATCAGGCTGCGCCATTTCGAGGTGTCAGGGTTTTTTTTTTTTTTTTTTTTTACAAAAAAGAAACGCGTTTGCATTTCGTTTGTTAAATTTAGTAGGCCTGCTTACTGCTCAATAGTTGTAAAACGCTGGAAACATTTCTAGCAAACAACTCTTTCATGACAACTCTTCCCAGCTGCGGTAACACACCAGGTCCAAACCCCAAACCCTTGGCTTTGTACCACACTGTCCACAAGTAGCCAGGAATCAAACGACCTGTGTCGTTACAGCCTCCTTACAGACACGAGCGATGATTAGAGACGTAAGTCTTTAGCTCTAGGAGCTAATCATTCTCCCGTCTTCGACTCTAAGGAGTGGCCAAACTGTCAGTGTCATCTGCTCTTTGTTTTCAAACCGTCACACTTCACTGCCCTGTGGTCTGCAGCAAAACCTATCCTGGAAAGTGGAGCTCAGACCCAGACGGGGCTAGAGAAAAGAACATTTCGACCATTAACCTCAGAAGGGAACTTTCTGGGTGTGGGAGGAGATAAGAGACATCTCCACAAGTCCACATGGTCAAGCCCGGAAGACATTCGGCTTCCCAAGGAGCAACAACCGTTAGCGAAGTGTTTTCTCTGCACATCAGAATCTACACATCCGCCCATGACAGGGCACAGGGCAGTCCTCGGCTGATGAGCAGCAGGACTCTCTCGTGGACCTGATCCAAAGTGTATGGTGCTAATGAGCGATGTAATACAGTTCTGTCGGCGTATGCAGAAATATCATTCGGTCTCCAATGTAAATATACATGCATGAAAATCAAAACCCAAATCAAACCTAAACAATACCACGACAGCTACACATTGAACGCTATAGACCAACCACACAGAACAATCATGCAATGGAGTGCTCCGTTTGCAATATTTTGAAAACAAGAATGCAGTGCCTTCCATGGGAGAGCCAATTACGGCGTAATATTGCCTTTCATTAGTGTACGCAGCACATGGATATAGCGGATGAATTAGGGATTGTTGGCTGTATGTGAGATTGTTATAAGTAGCACTACTTGCCCTTGTGAAAATGGGTACATAAACACCATACAAAGCGTTTAAATGCAGAAGCATTTTAAACATAAATGGACGCAACCAAAATTTTAGTGTGTCGCAGTCCATTTAAAGTGCTCCTTTAAAAGTGCCGAAACATGTCAAGCTAGCGAGATAACAACCCTAAAAAATGTATTGATAATCGCAAGAACGCTCGAAAAAGTAGTTCTTTATCATTTCTGTACCTTACACTTCCTTTTCTTTCCAATTCAACACTCCGCTCAGATCTTAGCTGGCATGGGTGCAGCCTAAAGATTACTATATTTACTAGGGGCAGAACGTAGCGTCCTAAATCTCCCGGGCAACGCCATTGTAACTGCAGAACGGGAAAAGTGTGGCAAAGGTTCGTGGGTTTTTAATTCAGCACGCAGTAATATGGGCGGAACTTATTACAATAGTTATGTCACGTTCAAAGGCGTGGCCCGTAAGATTATTCAATAGGAATTTGTATAATAATTGCATCGTTGTGGGATAGTGATTCCACACCTGAAGTTGTATTGTAAATATTGTTGGCTATTTGTGTTATATATATATATGTCTGTAGACGTTCATAATAGGCGTTTAATAGTTTTTTTTAACACTTTTTTTGGTGTATATCATTTGTAGATATTGTCCTGAGAGGTAGCCATGGAGTCAACATCGTCAACACCAAATCTGCCAAATAGCATTTTAATTTTATTAATATTTTTTATATCAAAACATTTTGAGCATATTTTTTAATACGATTGATATGCCACCCATATATATTATAATTACGACTGGCTGAATACAAATACGGCATGAGCGGCCGGCATTTAGAAGACAATTCCAGACTTCAGAGTATTCCAATTCCATTGATACAGCGGGCATTATCTCATTCTTCACTATTAAAACAATTTTCACTATTTATTTTCCCAAAACTACGATTGAAATACTTTTTAATAATGCAATTTAGGTTTTATACAATACGTTAAACTGCTGATATCACGGAAAAAGTAACATTTATTAAGGACATGTATGGTACTTTGTAAAAAAAGTATTTAAGTTAAAACGGATTACTTGCTAGACACGAGCGTGACAAATTTAAATTGCAGTAATTTATCTGGTTTGAGTGTGAATCCAATTGATCATTGGACGGTACAACCTCTAGAACCTGTTCAATAGTCAAATTATTTATCCGTTATAAATTTTTAATTTTTTGAGGTCATAATAACTTTTAGGACTACTGAAAAGTGAGCGAACAATAAAAATCATTTAAAAATTTCCCTCAAACTGATTAAATAAAAGGAGGTGACAGCGGTTTGACAGTTTTTTCTTATCTACCTCCAAAAGCAATTAGAGAAACATGGGGAGTCTGGAAAAAGATTCCTGTTTGGACATGTTTGTTTAAAAAAAAAAAAAATGACGAGATGAGCCCACTAATTGCTAAAATACTGTAGTCTTGGCAGCTGGGCAGAGCGATAAAAAGTGAAAATTATGTGCCGGAAGTGGCACACGTCCTCTCGTAATGAGCGCAGGACTAATCAATCCCCGCAACGGCCGTAACAGTTTTACCGCGTGGTAAGATCAAATCTCACTCACTCGAGCTCAGAGAGGACCCATAATATTAAATGTGACGTTCTATTCCCCCCCCTACATCCAATCAGTGATTACACGAATTCAGGAGTTGCACACCTGTTAAATTAGACTCCTGTGATTCCCTTGGTAGATATCACCTCGGCGGCCCTGCTCTACGAGCAATTAAAAGATGTTCATAATGGATGTCTAAGAGGTGAATTGAATTTCCACCCAGACACGGTGGGGAACTCGTTTTTCACTTACGGTAGTACTCAACGGAGTAAGGCTGGCGATTCGCACAAATATTAATTTTAAAGGTCTGATTGACAGTATTGTGTTATTATAATTATGAATGATTTGCGGATTAACTGATCGAGCAATTGGTTTATTAACGGCAACATACTTATTATAAGGCAAATTACAACGAGCAATGTCGGTCCAGACACTATTACGTAGACTTTAATCCAACCGTACATCAGGAGCACGTACCGTGCGTAAAGCAGGTGCGCCAAAAGTCGTGTCCATCGTCAAATAAGCTGCTTTTGACGTTTACGATTTTGATGCCACGAGACCAGTCACTGTAGTCTATCAGTGGGGCTCTGGATAACAGCGTTTTTACTAATTAACAAAATAAATAGCCTGTTAAAAGGACAATAGTGAGAAAGGCGAAAATGTGAAGATGGCTAAGTAGAACGCCACGTATCTATTTCACAATATTTTTAGTTGGCTATAATTGAACATAACTCGTCATTTGCACTTCTTGCAAATTTTTAAATAGTGCATTCTGCGCAACTTTTATTCCCCTCGTTGAAGGAAGTCAATCGCAGCACAGCCTTTTCTATTCCGTCTCTTTTTGACCCTGTGGGTGACTGCGTAATTTGGGTTCACCTGTTTCACGCCAAAGTTAGTTACACCAGCACCCATGACAACGACTATAGTTACACAATACAAATAATTCCTCCCGTGGGTCATTAACTTTTCCTCCCACCGGCGCTTTGGAACTTTCAGTGCTAACCCGCGCAGTGTACGCATTTAGTCCATTAGGGGAGCCTTTGTTAATTAGCAATACAGCATGTACGTGAGATTATAATATTTTTGACTTTCTATTATAAAACAAAACTCTTTGTTTTCGCTGATATTTATTACGGCATAAACACCTTTATTAATAATCAATTTAATATTTCTTATTTGTGTTAAGTTGATCTGTATCTTCAGAAAATTCTTTTTAAAAATATCATCGTGTATTTGTAAGTTCCTTAAAGTTACATACTAATAAATAGATCATAAACTATAAATAGATCTGTATAATTATAAAATGTGTAGGTATCTAACTCCGAGACAACAACACCAACGACTACAGCAACAACAACAATAATGTTATATAATGTAAGTTATTCATTTATATTACAGGATTACCTCTTATTTACTAGTTATATACCACCCCACCCCCCTTCAAAAATTAGAAAGAAAAGAAAAGAAAAACATAATTAAAAAAATAATGATCTATTGTGAAACATGAATAAGCGTTTCACAACTGGAGCTGGTGTATTTAGTCATCGGTTATTAAGGGCATTTACCGATATATATCAGATACAGAAATTTGATTGTGTACTCTGACCCGTGAAACCCAATATTCAAAAGACAAATATCGATTTTCCTATTGACTACGTCTGGGTGTATTCACACACAAAACTGAGACGAAAAACAAAACTGTATTCCTGCATTAAAACGCTACTGCGATATCTCAATAACCGATTTATACCCAATGTGGTTTATATATATTTTTTTAAACAGAGGTATTAACGACAACTGTCAGAACAACGAGACGCGTGACTTATGAATGATGATTTGTGATAGTTAAATTGGTATTGAGAAACAGATCTTGAAATGGTTGTTAGTCGCTACCATTTATTTGGAATTATTTTTTATTTAGAGTGCCAACAGTGAAAGGACACAGGCAGGACACAGAGTAAACATTTTAAATACGGATGGGAGGGTCTCCCTTTAGCCACCATTACCTAATTAAACTTGAACATGTACTTGAGAAATTAGCTACCTGAGACAACTATTCTCTATAACCGATGATATTAGAATTAGATATTAGATTTAACTACGTGAATTTTCGATATTATATTTAAGTGTTAATCCTTTCTTATTTTCAAATTATTGAATTGGTTATCGAATAATAGTTTATTGGCAGTATTACTCCTTCTTAATGAAAAGCCTATTAATGTTGAATGTTTTAAATAACATTAAGTTAATTTTGCTTGACGTCCTTGCACAATTTTTAGTTTTACGATATTCCAATATGCAGATTAAAAATTCATATTTAAAAAAATTCGCAGGCGTATTTATATCATTCTGAAAGGAAAGTTGACTTCTCAATTTTCCTGCGACAGAATCGAAGATGACAAGTCACAGTAAACCATTTTAAATATATATATATATATATATATACACACACAGAAGTAAATAGTGCATTCAAATATACATTGTGTTTGACACAGTCCGTTGTAAAATAAAATAGAAATGACTTACCTAATCTAGACTTTCCAATTTCAGTATATCCTCAAAACCACTTCTCAAGGCAGATGTTACGCGTAAATTTATATTTAATTGATATGATCCCCCAAAAAAAAAACGAAAAGGAAACTTCCTTATTCAAGCCATCAGTACAATTCCTTGATTATGCTGCAATAAGAAATCCAAGGACATTTTAAAACCAGCAGTAATTACATTGTATCTTTTAAGTCCTTACTCGGAGTAAAAGGAAACATGCGCAAATCATTTCAGACACCTGTCTAAATATCCTGATTTGTCAGGTACGGATTTGCCTAAAAGTGTTTCGGTTAGTGGAGCGTGAGGGCTGGGTTGAGGGAATTAAGGTTGGCTGGAGGAGGTGTTAGCCGCCGTTAGAGCACACATGAGCGGGAAGCGTTTTGTTCTCTCGCTGGGGGGTCTTGAAGAGGTTGAGAATAGCCTCTTCAGGCACAAGTGGACTCCAACTGCTGTTCACAACGAATTTCCGATCGTTCTATATGCTGTGGGCATCAAAACGACTCCTATTTATATTTTATGTCTAAATATATATGTTTCCAATAATATATAGACCAATATATGTAACATTACAAATAAACAATCAAAATAAATATGTATGCAGCCAATCATCCACTATGTGTTCTTGTTGAAATATAATATTAAATATATTTATAAATATACATATATAAACAAAAAACAAACGTAAACAAATAATTACGCTACAATAAAATAATTCTAACAAATACGATGGGCAATAGTTGGCTTTGCGTGCTTTTTGTAAAGAGAACCAAATTATTGTTTTGCGGATTTCCCTGTGCAAACAACAACCCCAAAACTACTTTTCCCAGACTGCCGCAAGAAAGCCTTGCAGCTTGCCGCTGATTGGAGTTTTCCCTTGCCACTCAAAGTGATCTGTTGCGGTACTTCCTAAGCAACAGAGTTTCGGTTGAGTAGAGAATAGACAGGCTGGAAGGTAAGCTGTATACAGGCCGTGTCGAAAATAGCAAAAACAGCAAAACGGAAAATAGAGTAATGTACTTTATGGCGTGGAAATTTAGTGGTTAATAGCCGTTTAACAGAGGAAAACAGTTTGCCCTGCTGGTATCCCTAATATTAACTATTACCTGTAGCAGACGGATGTGCGGATAGCTGGAGATTAATAAGGTGCCTGGTATTTCACTGGTTTCTTTGTGACTGCTTTCTAATACTTTGCTTCTTTAGTTCGAAATGCACTGTTTTTTTTTAAAAAAAGTAATAGCTTGACTTACGTCCATCGGGTTCTACCTACACATCCACTGCTCAACATCGTTGACTGTAGAATGCTAAACATTATTGAGTGCTGCGTGATGAACGGCTATCTTTCCGCAGCAACAGGTGTTTACAGAAATCTCGAAGATGAACTTCTCGGAGGTGTTCAAGCACTCAAATCAACTGTGTCGAGTATCACCAGATGGAAAATATTTGGTAGCCCCGTTATTTCTCAATTTGATCAATTTACAAAATCTTACATTGCTTAAAATTATTTATTTCTTAGATATATTGCTTATGTGCAGTCCATTTCAGTTAATTTGTTTTGTACACCAAATTTTATTTAGCATTAGCGATTAGTGATTTTTTTTTTTTATGCGATCCGACTTATTTAGGTCCGTAAGACAACCACGTGTTTGTTGTTGAAATGACTTTCCAAACATGAGACATTTTAGCAAACCGAGAATTTTCAGTTAAGGCCAGCTGTACCTTTTTGGACACTCTGACAGATGTCTTTCTGGGCTTGCAGGCCACCTGTGTCCAGTACAGGTTAGTGGTGCGCGATATCAACACCTTACAGATCCTGCAGTTGTACACCTGTGTGGATCAAATCCTGCACATGGAGTGGTCTTCAGATTCGCAGTTTATTCTTTGCGGCATGTACAAGAGAGGAATGGTGCAGGTATGTTTCCCATGCGTGCAAAGGCTACTTACAGTTCTATTCATGCATTTGGGGATAAAGTCAGTCGGTACGTAAATATCTCTTTACGCCTTCGTAGGAAACTCAGCCAGCAACGTATTTATGTTTGATTAATATCCCGCCCCAAAGATGAATAATTGTGGGGTGAGGGGGCACTTTAATCAGGTTGAAGATTGCGATGGGGATTCTGGCTGGCTGGAGACACTTCTGAACAATTCACGAATAACACAAGTTTACAGTTTTCAACTGTTACATATAAATATATCAAAGGCCAGATTTGAAAGAATGGGAGCGTCTTACCTTTGCAGAGGTAGCCAGCGCCTGTCTTTCATGTTGCCCGACGCGGGTGAGAGGGTTTCGATGTGGTCTGTGCGGATCGGTTCTCCTCAGGTGTGGTCACCGTGTTCCGTATCTCTCCGGTCTGTGTGGATCGGTTCTCCTCAGGTGTGGTCCCTGGAACAGCCCGACTGGCACTGCAAGATTGACGAGGGTTCAGCAGGACTGGTCTCCTCGCGTTGGAGCCCAGACGGACGTCACATTCTCAACACCACCGAGTTTCACGTAAGTGTGAACTCTTCCTCCGTGTCAACTGTTACTGCCTGTAAGTGAGGACCTGAAAATAGCACCCCCGTTTCCCTTAACCCCTAACTGCCTAGCCTGGAGAGTTAGCATCGGTGCTAACTCGACGGGAGGCATCGGGCGGGCCAGGAGAGGAGCTGTAGTGTAGCGTCTTTTTGACACCTGTCTAAGGCAAATTCACGCCAGGTTTTTCGTGGTACAAACTAATCTGTGTTTTGTTGTTTGTGTTTTTTTTAGTCGTCGTTTGAACGCATTTTGTGTTCTAGTGGTAGTACTTTAAAAGCTTCCCTTAAGTGTCCCTTTATAACTGCGGCGACAGTTTAGTTTAATTTTATTTAAAAAGTATCAGTACAGGTACGTGCAGAGCTGAAATGCCATTTAATGTACAGTACAGTGGATCAGGGTGTATTTTTTATCACAGACACGCACATGAAGAAGTGTAACTAATGTGTTATGCTTTCTATGAGCGTCTGTGTGTTTGTCCCGCTGTGTGTTTATTTGTGTTATGGCATTGGGGGGCGTTTGGTTCCATCTCTCGCTGCCTGTCTGGATTACGGTTGGGCACCGTGCCACGGCAGGATTCGCCTGTCGCCCGAACTTGACTCCGAAAATCACTGACAGGTGTTGAGGCCAAATGCATCGGCGTCTGGGTATGGAGGAAGGGGCCCTGGGGGGGGGGGGCGCGCACAGGACAGTGGTATTTTTCTTTGTGTCTGCATTTCTGGCTGAATCTCAGTAGAACTGGGTGGCTCCGGATTTGCCCGCTTGTGCTGGTGACATTGAGGGCCACGGTCCTTTATACAGCCAATCACGGACAGGACTGAGAGGCAATGCCGATGGTGGTGTTTTTTGTGCTGCAGTCCTGCTATCATTGTGTATTACAGTAGTTGTAGGCGTTATTTAAAAATTCCTGGAGAAACTTTATGTAATCTGGAAAGCTGTTTTTTTTATGTCAGGGTGGTTGCTAGTTTACCAGTGATGGCAGTGGGGTGACCTCACTTTCACCCCCAAAGATTTCATTAAAACTGGTGTCTGTGTCCGGGTTTGGTTTCCCGCCAGCCATAAACGGGACGACGCTAAATGAACTTGTTTAGAGACAGCTGCTGGGGAGTATTACTTTGTCTGTGTTTTCTGCTCTTCCTAGTCAAGAACAACATCGGCCATTGGCTGATGCTAGCGCTGTTTATCCACTCACAGCTGGCAATGTTGAATGACGGTGCAGATTTAAAGTCATGGCGGTACATAGGTTCACTTGCCTAGGAGGCCAGCCCAGAATGGTGGAGGAGGCTGGGAAACCTCGTTGGTAACGTTGAAGTCCACTCCAAGTCCCTGGTTGTAGTCATGGGGAGTTACTGTATATTCCCCGGTTGTAGTCATGGGGAGTTACTGTATATTCCCCGGTTGTAGTCATGGGGAGTTACTGTATATTCCCTGGTTGTAGTCATCTGGATTACTGTATATTCCCTGGTTGTAGTCATGGGGAGTTACTGGATATTCCCTGGTTGTAGTCATGGGGAGTTACTGTATATTCTCTAGTTTTAGTCATGGGGATTACTGTATATTAGAAAAAAAATGAGGAGGTGAGAGGGGTCAGAGGGGGTGAGAG